>JADRCD010162867.1:0-11742 GCA_019843815.1 Montemys delectorum
AAAAAAAAACTCTGAAAAAGATTTTAAAAAGAGGTGAAAATCTTCAAATCATCAGCAAATGAGACTACATAAAATTAAATTCTCTGTAGCAATGGAAACTGTCTAAGCAGTGTAAATAACATTGTGAAAAACGTTTCAACGTGTACCTCAGAAAGTGTTGTCTATCTAGATATTTAAGGAAATGTATAAGCCAAATAAATACCTAAACAACAAACTTGCCAGTTAAGAAATTTTCTAATTAAATGGAAAGAGAAAAAAGTAGAAACACTAAATCCAATTAATATTGTCATAGTCACTATTCTTGCCTATCAGAGGACACTGTATTAAAACTACATTTTCATCCCAAAAGGAATGACTAAATTAAAGAAATGAATGACAACATATTGAGAGTAGGTTGTTGGGTGCTGGAGCCATGGCTTAGCAGACAAGATCACTGACTGTGGATCCAAAGGACCCCGGTTCAAGTCCCAGCTACTGCCTGATGGCTCACAGTCTTCTGATCTATCTTTGCTAGCTCAGTGGTGGCACATGCCTTTAATCCCAGTACTTGGAAAGCAGAGGCAGACAGTTTTCTGAGTTTGAGGCCAGCCTGGTCTACAGAGTGAGTTCCTGGATAGCCAGGGCTATACAGAAAAACTCTGTCTCGAAAAAAAAAATGGATGTTAGAAAAGAGGAACACGTATCCACTCCATATACTCTTAATAATAAGAGAGTTTCCTTTGATTATTGTGTAGAAGTTCACATAAATATTTAAATCAGTATCAACAGCTTTATAATTTATGGGCACATAAACAAAGTATTCCTTACCCAACTATAGACACACCTGATTATCCATGTTCATTGTTACAATGTTTCTATTGACAAGCTAAAAATAAAGGAAAGAGTCAATGTCTACAAAAAGTGAGTAGATAACAAATCTGAAGTATATTTACACATTGGAAATTTTGTGAACGTGTTTAAAATGAATTCATCTACACCTTCGTCATCACTCCATATAACAGCCCAAATCTCATGTTGCTCTATTCAGGGTCATGACTGCACAACAGAGCACATAAAAGAATCTTCTCTTAACCAAATCTCCTTAATTCTACTCAATTGACTTAAATTGCACTCTGTCACCTGTGCCCCAAATTTTGCCACATACCATTGACAGAAGACTTCAGTATTCCAGGAGACAAACATTTATCTAGAATCCTAGTGGCAACATTGTCATAAAAAACAAACAAACAAACAAAGCTTTTTTCATGTAGGCTTATAAAAAACCCCAGTATATGCACATTACTGGACCTGAAGACCTTATAGCTACTCAGGCTATAACACAAAAGAAGAAATAGAAACAAAAGGAACACCATGCAAAACCTCACTGATTTAGCAAAATAAAGTCATAAATTAGCATGTAAACCTCCAATAACCCAAACTGACATGGATAAAATCCAGTTCAAAAAATAATTAGCAATATCTAGTGTAAAATAACCTCGCTATCCTATTACAGAAATTCCTAGTTGTTCCAACAAATCTAAAGCACACTTCCCCAAATTGCCTTAAATCCAATCATGTAAAGATGATAGAGGCATTGAAGGAGGAAATTAACAAATCCATGATTTGAAATCATCTGTAAGAATACAATCAAGCTTATGAAGGTACTAAATAATACTGATTTTTTTTAACTTTTATTGCATTATGATGAGAAAAGTTACATGATTTCAATTTGTATGAATTTGTTAACATTTAAAAACATATTTTAAGTAAATCGAATTAAATTACATTCTTGTTTCCCTTTTGTACCCCAACTGCTCCCAGAGATCCCCTCCTCAATACCTACAATATCTTTTTTGTCATATTCCTTAAAATTTATAAAATGTTATAATAAAAAGAGTATTGTAAAAGTTGTTTGATATAAACCAATCAATTTAACACTGTTATTTAGATGCTTGTCTACAGCAATACTGCAAATACATATGCTTTTCTCACTATAAATTTTAAATAACTCCAAATATATTAACTGCGTATTTCTTTTTTATCCATATCTTTTTTATTAGATATTTTCTTTATTTACATGTAAATTTCTCCATTACCAGTTTCCCCTCCAAAAAACAAACAAACAAATAAAAACAACAAGAACAAACCCCTGTTGCCTCCCCCCTCCCCATAACTGCCACCCCACCCTCTCCCACTTATTGGCCCTGGCATTCCCCTACACTGGGGCACAAAACCTTTAAAAGGCCGAGGTCCTTTCTTTCTATTGATGATCGAATTTGCAATCCTCTACTATACTCATGTTGCCAGAAAATTCAGTACCACCATGTATAGTCCTTGATTGGTGGTTGGGTTCCTGGGAGCTCTGAGAGTACTAGTTAGTTCATATTGTTGTTCGTCCTAAGGGGCTGCAAACCCTTCAGCTCCATAGATCCTTTCTCTAACTCCTTCATTGGGGATCCTGTACTCAGTTCAATGAGTGGCTATGAGCCTCTACATCTGTATTAGTCAAGTATTGTCAAAGCCTCTCAGGAGATAGCTATATTTGACCTGGTTTGTTCTTTCTTCACTCTCTGCTCCAAAGTTAATCTCTGCCACTCCTTCTGTGGGTATTTGGTTCCCCCTTTTAAGCAGGAATGAAATGTCCACCTTTTGGTCTTCCTTCTTCTTAAGTTTCTTGTGGTTTGTGGGTTGTTCTTCATGTATTCTAAACTTCTGGGCTAATAACCACTTATCAGAGAATGCATACCATGTGTGTTCTTTTGTGATTGGGTTACCTCACTCAGGATGATACTCTCCAGATCCATCCATTTTCCTAAGAATTTCATAAATTCATTGTTTTTAATAGCTGAGTAGTAATCCATTTTGTAGATGTACCACAGTTTCTGTATCCACTCCTCTGTTGAGGGACATCTGGATTGTTTCCAGTTTCTGGCTATTATAAATAAGGCTGCTATGAACATGGTGGAGCATGTGTCCTTGTTACATGTTGGAGCATCATCTGGGTATATGCCCAGGAGTGGTATAGGTGGTTCCTCTGGTAGAACTATGTCCAATTTCCAGAGGAACCGCCACACTGATTTCCAGAGTGGTTGTACCAGTTTGCAATCCCACCAGCAATGAAGTAGTATTCCTCTTTCTTCATAACCTCTCCAGCATCTGCTGTCACCTGAGTCTTTTATCCTAGCCAATCTGACTGGTGTGAGGTAGAATCTCAGAGTTGTTTTCATTTGCATTTCCCTGATGACTAAGGATGTTGAACATTTCTTTAGGTGCTTCTCAGCCATTTGGTGTTCATCAGTAGAGAATTCTTTGTTTAGCTCTGTGCCCCATTTTTAATAGGGTTATTTGGTTCTCTGGAGACTAACTTCTTGAGTTCTTTGTATACATTGGATATTTGCCCTCTATCAGATATAGGGTTGGTAAAGATCTTTTCCCAATGTGTTGGTTGGCGTTTTGTCCTATTGACAGTGTCTTTTGCCTTATAGAAGCTTTGTAACTTTATGAGGTCCCATTTATCAATTATTGATCTTAGAGCAGAAGCTATTGGAGTTCTCTTCAGGAAATTTTCCCCTGTGCCTATTTGCTCGAGGTTCTTCCCAACGTTATTTTCTATTAGTTTCAATGTATCTGGTTTGATGTGGAGGTCCCTGATCCACTCGGACATGAACTTTGTACAAGGAGAAAGGAATGGGTCGATTTGCATTTTTCTACATGTTGACCTCCAGTTGAGCCAGCACCATCTGTTGAAAATGCTGTCTTTTTTCTACTGTATGGTTTTAGCTCCTTTGTCAAAGATCATGTTACCATAAGTGCATGGGTTCATTTTTAGATCTTCAATTCTGTTCCATTGATCTAACTTCCTGTCACTGTACCAATACCATGCAGTTTTTATCACAATTGCTCTGTAGTACAGCTTAAGGTCCGGGATTGTGATTCCACCAGAGGTTCCTTTATTGTTGAGAATAGTTTTGGCTATCCTGGGTCTTTTGTTATTCCAGATAAATTTGCAAATTGCTCTTTCTAAGTCTGTGAAAAATTTAGTTGGAATTTTGATGGGGATTGCATTGAATCTGTAGATTCCCTTCGGTAAGATGACCATTTTTATTATATTAATCCTGCCAATCCATGAGCATGGGAGATCTTTCCATCTTCTGAGATCTTCTTCAATTTCCTTCTCCAGAGACTTGAAGTTCTTGTTATACAGATCTTTTACTTGCTTAGTTAGAGTTACACCGAGGTATTTTATATTATTTGTAGCTATTGTGAAGGGTGTTGTTTGCCTAATTTCTTTCTCTGCCTGTTTATCCTTTGTGTAGAGGAAGGCCTCTGATTTGCTTGAGTTAATTTTATATCCACCTACTTTGCTGAAGTTGTTTATCAGGTTTAGGAGCTCTATGGTGGAATTTTTGGGGTCACTTAAGTATACTATCATATCATCAGCAAATAGTGATAATTTGACTTCTTCCTTTCCAATTCATATCCCTTTGATCTCCTTTTGTTGCCTAATTGCTCTGGCTAGAACTTCAAGTACAATATTGAATAGGTAGGGAGAGAGTGGGCAGCCTTGTCTAGTCCCTGATTTTAGTGGGATTGCTTCAAGTTTCTCTCCATTTAGTTTGATGTTTACTGTATATTGCTTTTACTATGTTCAAGTGTGGGCCATGAATTCCTGATCTTTTCAAGTCTTTTGACATGAAGGGATGTTGGATTTTGTCAAATGCTTTCTCCACATCTAGTGAGATGATCCTTTTTTTTTCTTTGAGTTTGTATATATAATGAGTTACCTTGATGCATTTCTGATTATTGAACTATCCCTGCATCCATGGGATGAAGCCTACTTGATCATGCTGAATAATCGTTTTGATGTGTTATTTGATTCGGTTTGTAAGAATTCTGTTGAGTATTTTTGCATCGATATTCATAAGGAAAATTGGTCTGAAATTTTCTTTCTTTGTTAGGTCTTTGTGTTGTTTAGGTACAAGAGTAATTGTGGCTTCATAGAACGAATTGGGTAAAGTACATTCAGTTTCTATTTTGTTGAATAATTTGAGGAGTATTGGTATTAGGTCTTCTTTGAAGGTTTGATAAAACTGCACTAAAACCATCTGGTCTTGGTCTTTTTTTGGTTGGGAGACTATTAATGACTGTTTCTATTTCATGAGCAGATATGGTACTGTTTAGATTGTTGATCTGGTCTTGATTTAACTTTGGTACCTGGTATCTGTCTAGAAAATTGTCCATTTCATCCAGGTTTTCCAGTTTTGTTGAATATAGGCTTTTGTAGTAGGATCTCATGATTTTTAGGATTTCCTCCATGTCTATTGTTATGTCTCCCTTTTAATTTCTGATCTTGTTAATTAGTAAACTCTCTCTGTGTCCTCTAGTTATTCTGGCTAAGGGTTTATCTATTTTGTTGACTTTCTCAAAGAATAAGCTCCTGGTTTGGTTGATTCTTCATATAGTTCTTTTTGTTTCTATTTGGTTGATTTCAGCCCTGAGTTTGATTATTTCCTGCTTTTGACTCCTCTTGGGTGAGTTTGCTTCTTTTTGTTCTAGCACTTTCAGTTGTGCTGTCAAATTGCTGGTGTATGTTCTCTCCAGTTTCTTTTTGGAGACACTTAAAGGTATGAGTTTTCCTCTTAGGACTGCTTTCATTTTGTCCCATAGGTTTGGGTATGTTTTGGCTTCATTTTTATTAAACTCTAGAAAGTCTTTAATTTCTTTCTTTATTTCTTCCTTGACCAATTTATCATCGAGTAGAGTGTTGTTAATCTTCCACGTGTATGTGGGCATTCTATTGTTTATGTTGTTATTGAGGAGCAGCCTTAGACCATGGTGATCTGATAGGATACAAGGAATCATTTCAATCTTCTTGTATCTGTTGAGGCCTGATTTGTGAACAATTACATGGTCAATTTTGGAGAGGATACCATGAGGTGCTGAGAAGAAGGTATATCCTTTTGTTTTAGGATAAAACGTTCTATAGATATCTGTTAAATCCATCTGTTTCATAACTTCTGTTAGTCTCACTGTGTCCTTGTTTAGTTTCTGTTCCCATGATCTGTCCATTGCAGAAAGTGGGGTGTTGAAATCACCCACTACTATTGTGTGCCTTGTAATGTGTGCTTTCAGCTTTAGTAAAGTTTCTTTTATGAATGTAGATGCCCTTGCATTTGGAGCATAGAGGTTCAGAATTGAGAGTTCATCTTGGTAGATCATACTTTTGATGAATATGAAGTGTCCTTCCTTATCTTTTTTGATCACTTTAGGGGGAAAGTCGATTTTATTCGATATTAGAATGGCTACTCCACCTTTTTTCTTGGGACCATTGGCTTGGAGAATTGTTTTCCAGTCTTTTATTGTGAGGTAGTGTCTGTCTCTGTCACTGAGGTGGGTTTCTATATGCAACAAGATGTTGGGTCCTGTTTACATACCCAATCTGATAGTCTATGTCTTTTTATTGGTGAATTGAGTCCATTGATGTTAATAGATATTAAGGAAAAGTAATTGTTGCTTCCTGTTAGTTTTGTAGTTAGAGCTGGCATTCCATTCAAGTGTCTATCTTCTCTTAGTTTTGTTGGAAGATTACGTTTTTGCTTTTTCAGGGATGTAGTTCCCCTCCTTGTGTTGGAGTTTTCTACTTAATACCCTTTGAAGGGCTGGATTTGTGGAAACATATTGTGTGAATTTGGTTTTGTCATGAAATACTTTGGTTTCTCCATCTATGGTGATTGAGAGTTTTGCTGGGTATAGTAGTCTGGGCTGACATTTGTGTTCTCTTAGGGTGTGTATGGCATCTACCCAGGATCTTCTAGCTTTCATAGTCTCTGGTGAGAAGTCTGGTGTAATTCTCATAGGCCTGCCTTTATATGTTACTTGACCTTTTTCCCTTACTGCTTTTAGTATTCTTTCTTTGTTTTGTGCATTTGGTGTTTTGATTATTATGTGGTGGGAGGAATTTCTTTTCGTCCATTCTATTTTGAGTTCTATAGGCTTCTTGTATGTTTGTGGGCATCTCTTTCTTTAGGTTAGAGAAGTTTTCTTCAATAATTTTGTTGAAGATATTTACTGGCGCTTTAAGTTGGAGGTCTCAACTCTCTTCTACATCTATCATCCTTAGGTTTGGTCTTCTCAATATGTCCTGGATTTCTTGGATGTTTTGGGTTAGGGTCTTTTTGCATTTTGCATTTTCTTTGACTATTCTGTCAATGTTGTCCATGTTATCTTCTGCCTCTGAGATTCTCTCTTCTATCTCTTGTATTTTGTTGGTGATGCTTGCATCTATGTTTCCTGGCTTTTTTCCTAAGATTTCTAATTGCAGGGTTGTCTCTTTTTGTGATTTCTTTATTGTTTCTACTTCCATTTTTAGGTCCTGAATGGTTTTACTCAATTCCTTCACCCGTTTGTTTGTGTTTTCCTGCAATTCCTTAAGGGATTTATGGGTTTGCTCTTTAAGGGCTTCTACTTGTTTACTTGTGATCTCCTGTAATTCTTTATGGGACTTTTTTGTTTCCTCTTTAAGGGCTTGTACTTCTTTATCTGTATTCTGCTGTATTTCTTTAAGGGAGTTATTCATGTCCTTCTTAAGTTCCTCTATCAGCATTGTGAAATATGGTTTTAGATCCAAATCTTGCTTTTCCAGTGTTTTGGGATATCCAGGTCTTGCTTCAGTGGGAGTACTAGGTTCTGATGAAGTCAAGTAGTCTTGTTTTCTGTTGGTAGGATTCTTGCATTTGCCTTTTGCCCTCTCTTGATCTCTGGTGTTAGATGTTCTTCGTGTCTCTGACTAGAGCTTGTCTTGTCCTTGCCCCCTTCAACTCCCCTGCAGTCTCTGTGCTGAAGCCCACCCTGGAGGCAGGCCCTCCACTAGCAGGGAAGGAGCAGAGATGGTCTCTGATCCAGCTCTGTCACTCAGAAGCTGAGAGGATCCTGTCCCTGCAGCCCTGCAACTCCCCTGCAATTCCTGAGGCCTGTGCCTCCAGACTGGTCCCTCCTTAGATAGTCATTGGAGAGGAAATGGGCTGGAGAGATGGCTCAGCCATTAAAGTATAGGCTCACAACCAAAAACTGTATATTTCAAAATTATACATCACTACTAGTATTTTCTTAAATGAACATAAATATGTAAAGTCTTTTTGTTTGTTTTGTATTTATTAGAGTTTAAAATCTTGGCTCTTTCTGTGGTACAATCCCAAAATAAGAACAATTTTTAGACATTGGATTTCATTGTAATAAGGCTGTACTTCAAATCACTGAAGGATTGTACCTCTATCATAGCTAAGCTGAGAACTGACAGTTCTGCTGCACCAAGAAATGAATTGTAGGCACGATTTTTAGAAACAGACTTCCTGCTATGGTCAAAAAGCTATTTCACTTGAGTGTGTGACTTTATTCTCAGCCCATAGAGAACAGGTTACATTCATTTAAGAAATGGTGTGTGTATTAAGATGGTCTACCCATAAAGTCATTCACCAACAGTTTCAATGAACAATGGTTCTGCATGGAAGGTGGTACAGACATTAGGTGAGGATAAGAATCTGGTTCATTGGCTGTGATGATTTTGAAAAGCATTCATCTCAGAGAAAGAGTAACTTATAAAGTCCTCTTCTTCAAACTTGATACAAGAGCTAGAAATGTCAAGCAAAGCATTCAGTTTCACTCTTTGTTGTTCTCTTTCATACAAGCCACCTCCCAAGTTAATTGTCTATGTCTCCCTTGGGTATATAAATACTTTTGAAATAAGCTGTTCTAAAAACCATAGTATAGTGTAAAAACATGAAATAAACAATACTAATAGAGAGGCTGAGATAGGAAAAGCAAGATTTCAAGACCCTTATGTTATACACAGCAAAACACTGTCACAAACAAGCTGCAAGTATATATAGATTGTACAATATTGGACCTATTTCTCCAATTACCAAATTGGAGAGACCATTGGATGACAATCAACAAATTTCTAATTCCTCATATTTTTGGATTTCAGTCACTTAGTATATGTTGGTAATATAATTTTCATATTAAGATATTAAGAAAAGGTAATTGTCCCTTCCTGATGTTTTTGTTGTATGAGGTAGAATTAGATTTGTGTGGATTTGTTGAAAGATTACTTTCTTGTTTCTTCTAGGGTGTAATTTTGCTCCTTACGTTGATATTTTCCATCTATTATCCTTTGTAGGGCTGAATTTGTGGAAAGATATTGTGTAAATTTTGTTTTGTCATAGAATATCTTGTTTTCTCCATCTATGGTAATTGAGAGTTTTGCTGGGTATAGTAGCCTGGGCTGGTATTTGTGTTCTTGTAGGGTCTGTATGACATCTGCCCAGGATCTTCTAGCTTTCATAGTCTCTGGTGAGAAGTCTGCCGTAATTCTGATAGGCCTGCCTTTATATGTTACTTGCCTTTATTCCCTTACTGCTTTTAAAATACTTTCTTTGTTTAGTGCATTTGATGTTTTTATTAATATGTGATGGGAGAAATTTCTTTTCTGGTCTAGTCTATTTGGAGTTCTGTAGGCTTCTTGTATGTTCATGGACATCTCTTTCTTTAGGTTATGGAAGTTTACTTCTACAATTTTGTTAAAGATATTTACTGGCCCATTACATTGGGAGTCTTCACTCTCTTCTATACCTATTATCCTTAGGTTTGGTCTTCTCATTGCATCCTAGATTTCCTGGATGTTTTGGGTTAGGAGCTTTTTGCTTTTTGCATTTTCTTTGACTGTTGTGTCAATGTTTATGGTGTCTTCTGCCCCTGAGATTCTCTTTTCTTTCTCTTGTATTCTGTTGGTGATGCTTGCATCTATGACTCCTGATTTCTTTCCTAGGTTTTGTATCTTCAGGGTTTTCTCTCTTTCTGATTTCTTTATTGTTTCTATTTCCATTTTTAGATTCTAGATGGTTTTGCTCATTTCCTCCAACTGTTTGATTGTGTTTTCCTGTAGTTCTTTAAGGGATTTTTGTGTTTCCTCTTTAAGAGCTTCTAGCTCTTTACCTGTTGTACTGGCTAGTTTTGTGTGTCAACTTGACACAGGCTGGAGTTATCACAGAGAAGTGAGCTTCAGTTGGGGAAATGCCTCTATGAGATCCAGCTGTGGGGCATTTTCTCAATTAGTGATCAAAGGAGTAGTGCCATCCCTGGGCTGGAAGTCTTGGGTTCTATAAAAGAGCAGGCTGAGCAAGCCAGGAGAAGCAAGCAAGCCAGCAAGGAACATCTCTCCATGGCCACTGCATCAGCTCCTGCTTCCTGACCTGCTTGAGTTCCAGTCCTGACTTCCTCTGGTGATAAACAGCCATGTGGATGTAAGCTGAATAAACCCTTTCCTCCCCAACTTGCTTCTTGGTCATGATGTTTGTGCAGGAATAAAAACCCTGACTAAGACACCTGTGTTATCCTGTATTTCTTTGAGGGTGCTATTCATGTCTTTCTTAAGGTCCTTTATCATCATCATGATAAGTGATTTTATATCTGAATCTTGTGTTTCCGGTGTGATGGTATGTCCCGGACTTGCTATGGTGGGATAATTGGGTTCTGATGATGCCAAGTGACCTTGGTTTGTGTTGTTTATTTTCTTATACTTGCCCCCCACCATCTGGTTATCTGTAGGGCTACCTGCCCTTGCTAATTCTGACTGGAGTCAGTCCTTCCTGTGATCCTGGTTGTATCAGAACTCCTCAGACTCAGGCAGTCTCTGTGACTCTGTGATTTTGGGATCCTGTGACCTTGGGCTTGTTAGAGTACCTGGGAGTGCAGCAGCTTCCTCTGGGTGTTGTGGGACTGGCTATAGAGCTTGTGCCCAAGGCCCGCTCAGGACACCAGCCCAGAGAGACCAGAAGGGCTAAATAATACTGTTAAAGAACTGAATATTGAAATAGAAACAATAAAATAGTCTAAACTAACAGAATTCTGGAGATAGAATATCTATGTACATGAACAGAAACTTTTGAAACATCACTAACTAAATACAAGAAAAGGTAGGACAATCTCCCATGTAGAAGTTATAATACAAGAAATTGAAATGTTGGTCAAAGAAAATGAGAAATCTACATAGTTGCAAACACAAATTATCAAGGAATTCAGGGATAGCATGAAAAGGCAAAACCATTAAATAATAGGCATAGAAGAAAAGAAGATACCTACTTCTATGCAACAGAAAGTATTTTCAACAAAATCATAGTAGAAAATTTTCATATCCTGAATAAATAGATGACTATAAACATAAAATAATATTTCCAATCACCAAGTATATTGAACCAGGAAAAAATCAATCCACAAGTAAAAAAAAAAAACCACAATAAATATGTACCAATTAAAAATTTATTAAAATATGCAAAAGAAAAAGGGACAGATAATATAAAGCAGACCTATTAGAATTACTCTTGAGTTCTCAGGAGGGACTCTAATGTTCAGAAGTGCCTGAGCAATTGTCTTTCAAATTGAAAGAGACTCTATATGCCAGCCCAGACTCAGACCCAGAAAAACCTCCAGTGCAAATTCATGAAGAAAGCAAGCTATCCCATGCCAAAACTAAATTTAAGCATTATCTATACACATGTTCAGCCATTCAACAGATGCTATAAGAAAAACTGCAAGTGAAGGACTTTAACTAAACCAAAAAATACAAAAAAAAAAAAAAATTCAAAACCACCAAATCCAAAAGAAGGTAAATAACACACATTCTCACAGACACACACACACACACACACACACACACACACACAGAGAGAGAGAGAGAGAGAGAGAGAGAGAGAGAGAGAGAGAGAGAGA
>JADRCD010162874.1:0-10280 GCA_019843815.1 Montemys delectorum
CCCTCCCTCAACCCTACTGTCCCGCCCTTTCTCAACAGCCTGCTTTTTTTTTTTAACTGAGTGGCACCACAGGCAAGAGGGCCATGCTCTTCTCTCAAGCCATGAGGCTCTGAATAGCCTCTTTGGCTAGCACCTTGGACGCTGGCTAGGAGAGCCAGCCCTGACAGCTCCAAGGGAGGACCAGAAGCCACACAGAATCAAGGCCCTGGGCTTAAAGAAGTCTCTTAGGAGACTGAGAGATAATGGTTCGGCGCCCAGAGCAAGCATCTCAGAATTTATGACTGTGTCCCTAGCACTCAGTGGCAGGATATAGGCTGGAGAACACAGAGGGGTGGTGCTTGAGAACACGGCTGAGGTGTGTGGGCCAGGGCAACTGGAGATGTGGTACTCTGTTTATTTCATTTTTTTTTTAAGAGTCCCATGTTTCTGCTACTAAATGACTCTCAGATCTGTCACCCTTAAAAATATCCTCCAAAGTCATCCGTTGTCGCTGCATTTTTAGCGCATTCTGACTGTTTCCGAGCAGAACATATTGGGGGTGGGGTGCTGCTGGGGTGCCAGGGTTCAAATGTAACCAGGACCTGGAGGCTTGAAATATGAACAGCATCAGGAGGGGTCATCGCTGAGCCGGCGGCTACCTCTGACCTCCCACCTTGGGCACTGTTACTTGACCTCCAGAGCCACCTGAACCTGATTAAGCTTCCCCTTTCCTCTGAGAGACTTGGGAGGAGACTCAAAGAACATAGGGAGGATATAAGATTCAGCCTTGCCTGCAGGCTACTCCTCCCCAGTCAAGCCAAGAGGACAATAGAAGCTGTGATGGTTATCATTGATTATGAACTTGCCAGACAAGTACTTATCTAGGAGACAAACTTGGGGGGCAGGGGAGGGGGTGTGTAAGGAAGTCTCTATATTGGAGCAACTGAGTTAAGACCAACTCAATGTGGGTGGTGCTACCTCACCAGCTGGGGCTTCTGACTGAACATAAAGGAAAAGGTGAGCTGAGTGCCAGCATTGGTGGATCTCGGCTTCCTGACTGCAGATGCACTTGACCTGGCCAAGCCTGGGCAGTAGGACACTCCCTCCCATGTCCTTGAGTCTCAAGATCAGAACAGAAAAACTCTTAGTGTGGGCCACATGCCCTACTCCCATGCAGCCAGGTTTATGGATTTTCAGGGCCTCTCTCTCATGGCTGAGGCTGGTCAGGTAAATAAATCTGGCTAAGGTAGACCTTCCATGCCAGAAGGTCAGGGAGGACTTAGCCCCTCAGCTGCCATTAACAGAGTGTGTTTCAGCAAAGGCCACTTAAATCATGAGGGCTCTGGGAGAACTCGTGAGGTGACGAATACTCTCGCTCTAGAGGCTAGAAAGGAACTGGAAATCAAAATGAAAAAGGAACATGTGCTAGACAGAGAGGTTTCTTCTATCCAGACTTCTGCCTGCCAGGAGCTGCTGTGGCCAGCTCAGAGCAGACCAGCAGCCAGAAGACTGGCACAGTTGGCCTTAGATGGCCAGTCTGGGTACAGAGAATTGAGTGACTCAATTTGCTAGCATGCATGTCTATGTACACTCTGCATGCCTGATGCCCACAGAAGTCAGAAGAGGCTCTCTGATTCCTGGACCTGGAGCCACCATGTAGGTACTGGGAATCGGACCTGGGTTCTCCATGTTCTTAAACTGCTGAGCCCTCTCTCTGGCACTTACATTTTCTCCTTTTCTTTGAATGGAGTCTTACTGTGTTGACCAGACTGATCTTAAACTCATAGACTTAAGTGATCCTCCTGCCTCAGCCTCTGTATTCATTACTTCTTTTTCTCTGCTGTAACCAAACACCTGATAAGAAGCAACTTAAGGAATAAAAGGTGTACTTGGCTCACTGTTGGCGAGAACACAGCCTATGGTGGAAAAAAAGGACATGGTGCAGGAACAGCTCTTAGCCGGGGCAGCAGAATGAGAATGCTTGTTCAGCGTAGGACCCCAGCCCAGGGAATGGCTCTACCTACATTCAGGATGAATCTTCCCTCCTCCGTTAAACCTCTCTGGAAATCCTCTCACAGACATGCCCAGTGCCTGAGTGTCCAAGTGAACCATTGCAGTTTCCCCATAGCTGAGATCCCGGGCACACACCACTTTGCCTGGCTTGATCAATTTTTATGAATGGTAGCTAAGGGTGCCATCTCTGCAGTGGCCCTGCTATGAAATGACCTTCCTGATAAACAAAGAGCCATCACCAATAGAATTCTCTGGCATGCCAAGGTTTGAGGACAAAGCCAAGAACATGTGTCCCCAGTGATAATCCCCACTGTCTGCATGATAAGACATTCTTGAAATTTTTCATGGATGAGTTCTGAAATGAAATTAGCTCAGACATCTGCCTATGGAACCCAAATTAAAAAGAAAAACCTAACTCTAATTAATATAAACTAAAATGTTGTCTTGCTATTCAGTGTCTTATTATAAACTAAACTTTAGCAAGAATTACATTACAATGAAATATAGATGGAATAGCAACCAATGTTGTGAGAATCACAAAGTTACAACCAGATGGCTTTTACAAATGAAACTGTGGAGCAGGAGAGATGTCTCAGCTTTTCAGAGCATATACCGCTCTTACAGAGGACCTGAGTTTAGTTCCTAGCACTCACATCAGGCAGCTCACAACCTCCTGTGACTCCAGCCATAAGGGCATCTGATGCCCTCTTCTTCTGGCCTCCACAGGCACACATACACACTCCACCCATGCACACATACAATTAAAAAACAAAGTAAATCTCTAGGTAAGGTGGCACGTGCCTTCCATCCCAGTATTCAGAAAGCAGAGGTAGGTGGAGCCTAGTCTACAGAGCAAGTTCTAAGACAGCCAGGGCTACACAGAGAAACAACAAATATTTAAAAAAAAAAAATGAAAACAAACAAAAAAATCTTTTTTTTTTTTAAATAAAACAGTACTGTCAACAGAGCTCAAAATCGCAGCCACAAACAGAAACAAAAAAGATGGATAGAAATGCTCCTCGCGGTGCTTTCTTATTTTTTGAGTGACAGAGGAAGCTGACTAGAAGTGATAGAGACATCACAGACCTAATCCACGTGATGAATGTGGCCCAGTAGCTGACGAGGGGAGAGACACTTTTCAGTGTGTGGTTTAAAGCAGAAGTTCTCCAAGGAGGTAAGGTACTAGAGCTGTGCTTCTCTGAGGTTCTAGATGGGAGTCCTTCCTTCCTCAGGCATCCCTGCCTTCCGCCATCTAGTGGCCAGCCCTTGCTGTTCCAGCTGCCTTTTCTCCCACTTCATACAAGAACATTGGTCACACTGGATTAGGGTCACCTCTCATGACTTCACCTGAATCTGATTACTTTTTCAAAGGCTCTGGTTTCCGAATGAGGTGACATTCACAGATGCCTACAGCTGAAGGCTACAACATATCTTTTGGAAGGATACAATTCAGCCCAGAAGGGAACCCAAGGGCAAAGCAAGAAGATGCATTTCCTTATTAAGAAATAAAAAGGAAGGTTGGGAAAGTGCTTACTTTGCAAGGATAAGGATCCACACTTGATCCCCAGAACCCTCATAAAAAAATAAAAAAAAAAAAACAAGCAGCAAGGCATATATATGTGTAATCCCAGTGCTGGGGAGGCAGAGACAAACAGAATCTTGGGGCTTGCTGGATATTATCTCTAAGACACACAAGCATAGTGTGTCTGCGTGTACAACACACATACAAACATCTAAACACACATGCACTTGGAAAAAAGAGGTGCATTTCTCTAGAAGCCTGCAGTAGCACTGGGCGCAGTGGTTCAGCCTTTCTGCAGCTATGCAGTGACATCCACAAATAAACGAAATCAATACCTTACCCCAAGTATTAACAAATCTCTTCTATAGTATTTACCATGGCTCGTGTTTTGTTTCTGTTCTTACTTATTTATATATTTATCCTTTCTTTGATCAATTAGACTAATGGCTTTATGGGTTTCTTCAAAGTCCTAGTTACTGCTTTTACCTGTCAACTCTCATTTTTTTTTCTGTCCTCTTTAAACAGCTTTATTATTCTTTAGTTTTCTGATATTCCTGGCTTCTTTCTTATATCTCTAAGACCTTTAGAATCTCGGATTACTAAGAGTACATACATCTTCCCTGGATTCCTTTGTGTGTATTTGTATGTCTGGTGTGTATGTGTATATGCATGTTCACATGTGTGAGGACACACATGTGTGCAGGTACACATGCATGTATGTGAACATGCATGTGGAGAGCAGAGGTGGGCATCACGTATCTTCCTTGACCACTTTCCAGCTTGCTTGCTCTGGGGATTCCATCACTGTCTCTGGAGTACTGAGATGATAGGCTGGCTGCCGGACCCAATCAGCTTTCATATAGGTTCTAGGGACCCAACCTCTGGTCTTTGCTATGGCATAGCAAGCACTTTACCTATCAAACCTTCTCCCCAGCCCTGTTCATTGTATTTAAGCCTCCCTAGAGATGTAAGGTTTTAGAATAACACAATTTTGCTAAATGAATTGTTTTGGCAATGTCCCATGTATTTTAATACAGTGTAGTTTTTGTGAAGACTTACTTTATTTTGGATTATGTATATGTCTACATGTGGCTATGTGAAAGTGAGTGCAGGTGCCAGGGAGACCAGAAGAGGACGTTGGATCACCTAAAGATGGAGTTATAGGCAGTCGTGAGCCACCCAATATGGATGCTGGGATCTGAACTCAGATCCTCTGCAAGAACACCAGTTTTAAGCACTGAACCACCTCTCCTACTCCTACACAAACACGGTCTTCTTGACTCCTTCTCACTTTTGTCCTGGATTTCCTTCTTGGCTACATCTCCCATTTCAGTCTAACCTTCTTGTGTGCTGGTGGCTATGAGCCTACCAGTAGACATCTAGGAATCTGTGACCCCCAGATACCCAAGGTTGCAGCTAGCCTTGCCTCTGTGTCTCCTGTGGCATTCAGCTGGGCCCTGCTCCTCAGAAAGCTCGCCCTCTGGCTGCTTGCTCTGTCCCCACTGGTTCTCATAACTACTTATGCATTTACTCCAGTGAGGCAGCCCTGCCTGAATATATTGCACTCTCACTCCCAGAGAGAGGAGAACACAAGATGAGTCCCCACCTGAGAGAAGGAACCTTGGCACTTTCTCCTGACTGGTTCTTGGCCCTGCATCATCTTACGGCTCAGATCACTCTGCCTCAGGCTCCTTTCTTGTGCCTCTAGGAATAGCTTAACATCTGGGGGTAGTGAGGAAGCACCAAGCTCCAAGCACCTTGCAATGACCTATAAAATGGTTCTCCATTCCATTCCACAAATGCATAGACTAGGGTAGAGAAAGCTCGCCATCCTCAGCCCCTCAGACTATGGAACAGGGTTTTAAATCCTGGGCCAATTGAGTCCAACACACCTGGCCTGTCAATCTTCAAGGCTTTGATCTTGGTACCTCTGCCCCTGCACTTTCTACCAACCAACCTGAGTCTGTGGCTCCTCGGCTATAGTCCCCAACTGGACTGGTTCATTCTCCACTTTTGCCACTAGAGAAGGAGATTTCTGAAGGAAAAAAAAATGCACTTAAGTTGTAAGAACATAGAACTTAATATGAGCTCAATACTAACTGGGTTAATGGGTAAATGGGGGGGGCAGTAGCTAAATGAGTAGGTGGACAGATGAGTAGGTGGACAGGGTTATGAGTAGTTGAAAAAGTGTACTGACAGGAAAATAAATGGATTGATAGGAAGATGGATAGATGGATAGGTAGATGGACAGATGCATGGATAGATAGATAGATAGATAGATAGATAGATAGATAGATAGATAGATAGATAGATGAGTAGATGGTTGGTAGACAAGTAGGTGGATAGAGAGGTGAGTGGGCAGACGGAGACATGAGTGGACAGAAGGATGAAGAGAAGGAGGGAGGAAGGGAGGGAGGAAGAGAGGGAGGGAGGGAGGGAGGAAGGAAGGAAGGAAGGAAGGAAGGAAGGAAGGAAGGAAGGAAGGAAGGAAGGAAAATGGATGGATAGATTAATGGGGTTGGTGAACAGGCAAATAGATGCTAAATGCCAAGACATAGACAGTGATGACACATAAGCCTCGGAGGCCAGTCACTCTAGAAGACAGAAAGCAAGTCAAGGGTAAGATCTAGTGCCTGGAAGACAATGGCACATATGACAGCTCAGGGCAACCAGCTGGTCATAGGCTCATGCTCAGTGAAAGCCCCTCACTCGACAGGAGTCCAGATCTGGAATGGCCTGGCTCTGGATGCTTCTTACAGTCTGCTGTAACCTTGAGAAGCAGAAGTAACCACCATGCCATGGTCCCTTCTAACTGCTCAGCAATCCTAACTTCAAGACGTGATTGTATTTGCTGAAGGACAAGTGGTCCCCAGTAAACTTTGCAACACATTCTTCAAGTGAAGGTAGAGAACATTCCAGTTGGCACCAGACCAGCACCCAGGTTTGATTTATCTGCAGCAGATGGGATCAGAAGTTGTAGTTTGGGGTCTTATGACAATTTTCACAAAAAGGAGTTGAGAGTGCTTGCAAACAGGGAGGTGCGACAATGTACATGGAGCAGGGATTGCTATGGTTACCTGTATCTCAGGATGCTATAGTTGAGAGAATGATGCAAAGAAAGGGGCAAGCATCACAAGTCTCTGGCTGGTCACAGAGATGCTGCTCTTGTCCTGTAGGGTCCGGTGTCCATAATAAGAATCAGAAGCTGAATCCCCCAAGGAGCTGCTGCCTCTCTAGAACAAGTCTGTAGAAACACAGAAAACATCCTGGGCCCTCAGGTGGTAGGAGACTCTAGGTGTGAAACGGACAGAAAGTTACAAACTGTCAGAGAAGTTCTCTGCCTAGTTACACTTTAGCTATTTGGATCTCCAACATTAATTTGAATATTAATCATCTTGAAAAAAACATCCACACAGTTTTTTTTTTCTTTTAAAAACATCTGTCTCCAAGAACCTGATAAATGGTTTGCTCAGCAGCACTGCTGGCACCCTAAGTCCTGAATGCCAGTCCCCTTTCTGAGCACCTCACAGAACCCGCCCTCCATGGGGGTGGGGCGGGGCTGGGAAGCACTCGGGCAGTGCTCTTGGCAGGTCTGTCTCCCCCATTCTACCCATGACTTCCCCCAAAGAGGCAATGATGCTCTTCAGCCACCTCCCCAAGACATCCTCCACCAGCCCCAGCATGACCAAGTGCTGGGTATCTCTGTGAACCATCTCCCAGCCAATGTAGCCAAGTGGATACAAAGATGCTGGCTGAGCCCTCCACTTCCCTGCATCCCTTCTAGGCTACACGTGCTTATATGTACATGTGATTACACACTACCTATGCTACATGTACTCACAACTGCTTACATCTCTCCTCCCAGAGGAGGGAGGCAGTGAGGAAGTTCTATCCTCCCGGACACGGAGTGATGCAAGTACCAGGCAAGATGTTCACCCAGTGGCCTCTGACGGAATTGTGGTAGTTATGGGCAATGTGTACAATCCTATCTTTGCATCTTAGTCCTACCTGGCCAGGGCTCCTGAGGACAGTTCTGTCATCTGGAGCAGATGAGAAGGTTCTGGAAATTAACAATGTTCATACTAATGGACACAGTGCTAACGATCCGGCTAGGCATGGTGGTTAACATTTACTAAGCCCTCCCTGCCTGCCAGGCCCTCAGCTACCCGCTCGAAAGCCTCATGTTGTATAACCAGTGCCACAGTTCCAGGAGATATGACTGCATCTCCCTCTACTACACAACTGAGAGAACGGAAGCCTGCGAAGGTCACACCTCTGCCAGTTGTGGCATCAGGAATGAACCTAGGTCTGAACTGAGGGCTTGAGCCAGGCTGCCCCGTCTCCCATCCCCATGGTGCACCTCGGCTTAGTCCTGCAACCCTGGCTAATCGTTCATCCTTCCTGGCTGCCTTTCCTAGCACCTCCGGATCTGTTGCCCTGAATAGAGTACCATATCTTCCTATGACTTCACCAGCAGCCCTTGACACCCAGATACTGATCTTGCTGCCACCCCAGAATCCCTTCCAGCTACACTCATCTCATTCACAAGCTGAGCCTGCTCAGAATCCACACGTAGATGGGGGCTTCCTTCGTTGGAGCAGGAGTGAGGGACAGAGCTATTCTTCCTAAGGGGGCTGAGTGAATACATACTGTGGCCACTGACGCTCCCTCCTCACCCTTCTGGTCTGTGGTCTGTTCTCTGAGGAAACCTCTTCTTCCCTCGCCAATGGAGCATCTCAGACAGATGTTTATGTCAGGGGTCAGAAGTTACTGTCGCAAACAGCTAAAACCACTCCTGGGAATAGTATACCACATTGGGGGGGGGGGGGACAAGGGAGAGACTGAGCCCCAGGCAAGCTTCCTGACCCACGAGGTGAGGCAGGGCTGTATTCTCCTGGGTATTTGCTGAAGTGAAAGGCACTCTGTGATTTGTAGAGAACAATCTATCACTGCATTTCCTTCTCCAAAGGGCACAGTTACAGGAAGTAGACCCTGAATCGCCTAATTCGTAACTGGACAAACTGAGCCTTCATACCTTGTTCTGATGGTGGTGATGGTGATGGTATACATGCATGCTCATACACACACAGTACACATGTGTACACGTGCATGTGGAGGTCAGATATCAGCTTTAGATGTTCCTCAGGATACAATCTTTTTTGTTTGTTTGTTTGGTTTACTTATTTAGTAGTAGTAGTCATAGTAGTAGTAGTATGTGTGTGTGTGTGTGTGTGTGTGTGTGTGTGTGTGTGTGTGTGAGAGAGAGAGAGAGAGAGAGAGAGAGAGAGAGAGAGAGAGAGAGATCAGTTGCACACATGCCACAACATGGTTGTAAATGTCAGAGGACAACACTCAGGGATTGTTTTTCTTCTTCCACTTTGCAAGGTCTCTCCTGTTCTTTCTGCTATGATACATATACCAGGATAGGTGGCCTGCTAGCTACAAGGCAATTCTCCTGTCTCTACCTCCCTTTTCACCACAGAAGTACTGGAAATGCAGGTGCATGGTAGCAGCTCTGTCTTCTTTTACCCCGGGTTCCAGGAATGGAACTCAAGATTATCACTCTCCTGTGGCAAACACACTATAGGCTCCCACATCTTCACGGCCCTCATCTTTTGAGGCAGTGTCCCTCACTGACCTGGAACATGCCAGGTCATCTAGGCTGGCTGCCCAGGAAGTCCCTGGGATTCTCTTGTCTCCAGGCCCCCAGAATAAGTGTGTGTCACTGTGCCAAGCTTTCATATGAGTTCTAAGGGTTGAACCCATGTCCCCTGCAAACACTTCACTGACTGAGTTTGTGTGTTTTGAGACAAAATCCTGCAATCTAGCACAAGCTGACTTGGAACCTCCAGTGCCTGTCAGCAAACTCTCTCTTGTAACTCAGTTCATAGAGCAGAATCTTTCAAAGACACACTCTCAAGCGAGATGCACCCTTGTCTGCATCTGTGAGCTGCCCCATCCAAGGCTGGCTGAGCAGCCACATGCATCCCTAATGCAGATCTGACTGGGAGAAAACCAAGTGCCATTTGGGAACCAGCCCGCTCTCCGCAGCAAGTGAGCCCCTCCATGACAAATCACAGTCCCCGTGACCCCCCAACCCCCAGGCAGACTTGGTCCCCTTGCAGTTACGTCCTGAGTGCAACTGCGGCCTGTGCTGAGCCCCTTCTGCATGGCCAGTGCCTCACTCTGTGCCCCATGGGATGAGAAGCTAATTTACTTGGATATGTGACAGCTAACAGGCTTATCTAACTACAGTCAAATTTTCTGAATTATTCATGTGATATCTGAAATCATGATTGTAAGAACAAATTAGCTACCCAAAAACTAGAAGTGAAGTCTCCACATCAATAATGCATTGGGCAGGGCAAATGGGTACAGAGGACTCTGCCCGGAGCTCACTGATGGGAGAGCCTGGCTCCCACAGGGCCTCTTTCCACTCAGGGATCACACACAGTCCCCAGGCAGAGTGTCTGCAGCCGGGGTGACACACAAACATGGCCTCTTTGAGGTTGATCTGCTTAGGCCCTCATGGGGATCTTTTCTCCTTCCCTACCTTACCTGGGCCATTTCCTCAAGGCTTCTGGCCACCTGGCCGAGAGTCCTCCCTCTGTCCTCTTAAGAAGATGTCCCAAGAGCCTAGAAGACCTGGCTCTATGCTGTCTGTCAGTCCTTCTGAGCTAAAGGCGTCTAGCTGAGCGGCTCAGCACCGTAATTCTTTCCACAGCTGTATTATTCTCTTCTTGTTCTGGAATGTATATATATATAT
>JADRCD010162878.1:0-39782 GCA_019843815.1 Montemys delectorum
GGATATGTTGTAAGAAAAATGGTTCAGATGAAAACAATCCACAAAACCTGACCTTTCAAGCTCATCATATGTAAAAACATCAGTATAATGTATGATGAAACATGAAAAAACAAGGATGCAATCCAACCTAAAGCACATAATTATCTCCATTTAGCTACTCTAACAAAAATGGAGATGTATAGAATATCTAGCAAAGAATTCAAAATATTTGTTTTGAATGACCTAAGTAAACAGTTCTACAAAATTGGGAAAAGCCCTTCGAATTAAGGAACACAACTCATTGAAATTATATTTTAACAATGAAATATTTTGACTAAACAAGATGGTGCAGCAGGCCAAGCTATTTGGTTCAAAGGCCATTGTGACTTGAGTTTGAACTCTAGAACCCATATAGTTGGGAAAATATAGAACAGATTCTACACAGTTTTTTTCTAATTTCTACACCTATACTATGATGCACCATTCCCCAATAATAATAATGCAAACTTTAAAAAATTAAAATGAAATAGAAATTCTGAAGCAATTTAACATAATTAATTTTTAAAAAGAAAATTTAAAGT
The DNA here is from genome assembly GCA_019843815.1 of Montemys delectorum. Lineage (NCBI taxonomy): Eukaryota > Metazoa > Chordata > Mammalia > Rodentia > Muridae > Montemys > Montemys delectorum. Next base: position 561 of record JADRCD010162878.1, read on the forward strand.
CTTTTAAAATCAGAATTAATCAAAACCAAAAATTTCTAAGCTTGAAGACAAAGTATTTGAGAATATATAGCAGAAAAAAACAATATTTAATAAACAAAGCTTATGAGGTATACCTGGATAATAATCTTATTCAAATAAGACCACTCCAAATAGTACATCAGCTGTCAAGTAACAGGACAAAGGAAGAATCTAGAAAACAGTAAAAAGAAAAAAATGGCATGTAAAATACAAGTAACATACAAAGAGTTACAACACTGTATACATATAACTATGTATTTAGAGTACTGTGAAAAATCAGCTCCTAACCACACTGCTGCAGCCATAAAGCTGTCCTCAGAAATGAGAAGAGTTACTTTGGCAGGCAAAGAGCAGCTAAGCAAGCTCAGCACCACCACACCTGTCATATTAGAAATGCTAATGGATTTTGGTAAACTGAAAGACAAATCATTTGCAACATGAAAATTTCTGAAATGATGAACTACTCTGGCAGATGTGAGTCTGCAGTTACAGGCAAAATGTTCTAACACAGCGGTGGTAACAAAGCCATGGACTTTTATGTCTAAAGAAGGCTTTGCTGAGAGTGGAATCCTTCATAGGAGGTTTTCTTTGGTAGTGTGAAAAACAAATATATCCTCCCCTTACATATAAAATTTCTTCTGAAAAGTCTGCTGATAGACAAGTTTAGACAAACTCACTAGATTTCTCTTGTTATCTTGAGAATTTCCTCATTATCCTTTACCTTTGAGAGGTTGGTCTTAATATACAGTTGACTACACTAAATCTAACTAGTGACCTTTGACATGACTAAAGCTGAATTCTTGTATACTTCTCCAGGTTTTGGAAGTTCTTTTGATCTGTTTGAATATATTTTCTAGCTTTATTAAACACTCACTTAACCTTGTATTTGTTTTTATTTTTGTATGTGCATCTGGTATGTGTTGTGCAGAAACACTATGTGTGTGTTCAAATGTGTGTGTATGTGTCTATGTATATGTGTTTGTATGTGTGTGTGTATGTATGTGTATACAAAATGTCTATGCAGGTTGTTCATATTCTCTAATAATGAAATCATTTCCACTATTTCAGCAGTATAAGACCTAATTGCTGATCTACCATAAGTCTGAGTCTGGCACGATGATACTGTTTTCACATAGTAAATAATCAAAGTATAATTTTCTCCTAAGTCTACAGTTATTAACCAGGAACATGGGAAGTATTTTAAAAGTATAGTCTACTACTTTGTGCATGTGAGATGGTCCAGTGAATAAAAGAGTTGCCTACTGCTAAGCTTGATGTCTGCTTAATTTTCAGGTCCCCCATAGAAAGGATGGAATCAACTTCGACAGGTGGTCTTCTAGCTTTGATATATAGACTGTGTTATATATGTGCCCACATATATGCACATACATAGAAAGTACATAAAAATCTACTATGATTTTCTTTGTAAAATTAAAGAGTATATTCTATTCTAAAGTGTCTCTCTGGGAATAAGTAGCCAAAAGCCTCTTTCAGGGTCACCAGCTTATAGTTTGTCATGGCAGAATTTGGCCTCCTTCTCTCTTTTGAAACAGAATCACCATGGAACGATTATATGCAGGTTCATGTCCAATATTGTATCTACCAAGAACAAAACAACTCTTACCACAGAACCTATAATCTGCCAAAACAATCACAACACCATAGAAAAATCAAGACTCTCATTTCTATGGGATGCTACTGCTAAAGTTTAGCTGTCCCAAGACTTTTGCAACCAGCTACATATGATGCTGACTAGAAGATAATTCCAATACTCTGAGGCTTTTATCTCCCCTAACATTAGGTCAGCTCTGTCCACAGAGTCTGAGGAATAAACATGTGCTCGATGTAGCCAAGTAACGATGATGGCGTGGTAGTGGATGCCTTTAATCCCAGCACTTCGGAGGCACAGGCATACAATCTCTGAGTTCAAGGTCAGCCGTGACTAAAGAGTTTTAGGAAAGTCAGGATTAAAGAGAGAAACCCTGTCTTGATAAAACTAAGCCAGAGAGAGAGAGAGAGAGAGAGAGAGAGAGAGAGAGAGAGAGAGAGAATGTATTCAATGTCAGGTTTATCCAGTTTAATAAATACTTTTAAAATATTTTTTCATATAATAACCTGCACAGTTTCTAATCAGACCAAACCTCAGCACTGAGAAAAGTGGACACAAAGTTCATTTTCTTACCAAGAAGATATTTACAGTTGATATCTGCTGGGAAAAAAAATCTGTTTTCTCCAATGCACTGTCACTAGGTAAATTCCATGTCAAAATCCTGTGCTCATTGTCCTGTGATAATTCTAGTCAATAGGGTCTTGCTCTATGCTGTACTGCCCAGATTTGGAAAACTCTTGGGAAAGGCAGTTCCTTGGTCACAAAATCAGATATTAGGGTAGATTGCAACTAATTTTAACAGTTTCAGGGGTCTATACACTCTCAAGGTCACAAATAGGCCCATATCCCAGATAAAAAGATGACAGCCTAATTGTATCTGTCCCACCAGGAAATAGCTTTGTCGGCTGTCAGGGTAGGTTGACAGGCTTTGTCTAAAGTTCTGGTCTGAGCCCAGAAGTATTATTTTCTACTCAACGTTTAGTTTTGACTTGGCAAACCTGGCACTGAACTCTAAGACAAAGTCCAATGCTAACTCTTACCCCCTGCTCTGTAGAAGGTAAAGTATAGCTTTTCCTTCTGCTGTCTGAAGCTGGAGGTGTGTAGTCAGTTCTTAGAGTCTCTTGCTAAACACCAATAACAGCTCGGCTTGGATTTTAGCCCAGACTTGGGACAGTAGAAGTGTGCCTCACCCTTAGGTTTCATTACGGAGAAATTGGCATCAGATTTGGTGTAAGGACTGTGTTTAATTCTTTTTCCCTGTGGAAACAGGTGACATTTCTCCTCACAGTAGAGTGGGAGCGATGATTAAGCAACCTTTTGCTTCAGTGCATTTTGCTTTTAACTCTCCTAAAACCAAGTATTTTAATCTTTCACTCAGCTTCCTTAGCTCTATGAAGATAATTTTTCTTCAGTGTTTAAATGACTTATGTGTGTAGTGACAATCAAAAGAAATCTTACTCGGTTAATATCTTGCTCTATTTCCTTAATGTATGCAAGACCAATTACTACAAAATGTCCTTATAAATACTAGGCTTAAAATAATTTCTGGCATATACTAAATGCTTTCTAGTTGCTATTATTAGTTGATTAATAAAATGATCATATTTTCTTTGTTGTTGATGAAAACTGAGCCAGATAAAAACCAAATGTGTTGGAGGATGGGGGTGGTGGTTATGTAAGTGTTTGCAGAACTATCAGAAAACAAATACACACACACAGACACACACACACACAGACACACACACACAGACACACAGACACACACACACACACACAAACATACACACACACACACACACACACAGAGAGAGAGAGAGAGAGAGAGAGAGAGAGAGAGAGAGAGAGAGAGAGAGAGAGAGAGAGAGGTTCCTTTCTTTCTTTCAAGACAAGTCCTTTTCTTACCTTGACCTTTTGAGTAAAATCCACTCAGTTCCTCAAAAACATGTGCTATATATTTTTCCTGATTTTCCCTTCAGGACCTATAAAAGTTACCATACCCCAACTTATTTCTTAAACGCAGATGTAATGATAACATTTTTTAACAATCTGAATGACAAGCAACAATGAATTATAGATGTCATCATGCTAGGAGCAAGGTCTAAGATATGTCTTGCTAAATGTTCCTTGTCCTACACATGAGTTTCAAGTCTTTTAACATTGCAAAATGATTATCATTTACAAATGTTCTAGTATACATTCAAATCTAATCTGAGTCATTTTTATTCCAATACTACTTAGTGATTCAGTCTGGCTTTTTCTGGCTTCTCACTGGATTGTTCTGCTTGACCTCATAGTAACTTTGGGAATCTGTTCTAATCTTCTGGTTCCTTCGTTCTATAGATTGTTCTGTCTTTACCTGTGTCTAGCTTGTTCTCTTTGCCACTTGTCTTTGTAAAGCTGTCCCACTGAAACTTCTACACACCTTTCTCTCCCTTCAATGATCTAAAGCAATCTTTCCTTCCTGTATTGTTCTTATAAGAGTTAGGAGTATCTTATCTCTGACTCATTCTGTCAAATTTTTCTTTGATTCATCACTTAAAATGTCTGACTCTCAATTAGATGTGACTTTTAAACATGACTGCTGTGTTCTACAAACTAACACTACATTCATTGTTAGAGATTAAAGGTGTGTAGTAAGGATGAGTCTGTATGGATCATATGTAATCTAGAGTATGTCTTCATTCTAGCCAGATCACATAGACCTAGAAAGTCTTTGGATGTGATTCCTTGCCAGAGCACCCACACTGCAGAATTAACATTCCTCCATATACTTTACCCCTTTCTGTTTAAACGAAATATTGTACACAGTTTAATAGAAACAATTATCAATCTCACAAATTTAAAAATCCTAATGTGCTTATCAAGGTCCATAAATACTATGATTCTTCACAACTGTTGTCCTGATTCATTTTAGTATCAAGGCTCTTATTCTACCAGTTGGATGAAAGATCTGTCATTTCCCAGCCAGTTTGTTGAGCTGACCCGTTGTAGGGGGTAGAGGGCAGCTTTCTACATTGTCTGCTTGCTGTCTTTTGGCATCTCTTCTTTCCTTGAGTGATGCCTTTCCTATGGAATGTTCTTTTATTCAGATCATATTTTTATCAATTTTGATAGAAACCATGGTATTTCATAATCTGTAGAAACATAGACAAAATCTCTTCCCCACCATTAGATATTCCCAGGCTTCCATTCTGATGTTAGAACATATTTAAAGTAAACAAGTTGGTCTAATTTAGCAAACTTTTTCTGTAATCCAGTGTCATTCGGCAGCTATTTTCTTGCCTCATTAGCATTTTAAAAATTAAAGTTAATAAATAATTATTCTTTCTATTCCTGGGAATATTTTATTTTTGCTGTTTATTAAGCATCTCTTTTAGGGTACAATTAGGTTTTTGGTTTCCATCTGCACCCTGGAGCTGACCCTATGCCACAGCCATAACCAGGTCCCACCAGGAGAGAGCTGGTCTCCCAGGAGTGCTGACACACCTGTGAGCACAGTTAGGACCACAACTTCTGATGCAAGGGACCTAGCTGGAGTGGAGCCCTCAGGACACATAAAACTAAGAGCAACCTGCAACAGGATTCTTCTGGTTTCCATCTGCACCTGGATCTGACCTTGTGCTACAGCTTTCCATACCAAAATACCTCCCAGAGAGAACTGGTCTCCCGGGAGTGCTGACACACAGGTTTACAGAGGGACAAGCCACAGTCAGAGACAGCAAGACCAGCTAATTATAAAGATAACCGGATGGTTAGAGAAAAGGGCAGGAACTTAAGCAACAGAAACAAGGCTACTTGGCATCATCAGAACCAGGTTCTCCCACCACAGCAAACTATGGATACCCCAACACACCAGAAAAACAAGACTCTGATTTAAAATCACATCTCATCATGATGATAAAGGACTTTAAGAAGGACATAAATAACTCCCTTAAAGAAATACAGGAGAAAACAGGTAAAAAGCTAGAAGCACTTAAAGAGGAAACACAAAAATCCCTTAAAGAACTACAGAAAAATATAACCAAAGAGGAGAAGAAATTGAACAAAATCATCCAGGTTCAAAAATGGAAATAGAAACAATAAAGAAATCACAAAGGGAGCCAATCCTGGAGACACAAAAACTAGGAAAGAGATCAGGAGTCATAGATGCAAGCCTCACCAATAGACTACAAGAGATAGAAGAGAGAATCTCAAGTACAGAAGATAATCATAGAAAACGTTGACAAAAGAGTCAAAGAAAATGCAAAATGCAAAAAAGCTCCTAACCCAAAATATTGAGGAAATCTAGGACACCATGAAAAAAAAAAAAACCCCAAGGATAATAGGTATAGAAGAGAACAAAGATTCTCAACTTAAAGGGCCAGTAAATATCTTCAACAAAATTAGGGAAAAAAAATCCCCTAACCTAAAGAAAAAGATGCCCATAAACATACAAGAAGCCTACAGAACTCCAAATAAATTGGACCAGAAAGGAAATTCCTCTTGTCACATAACAGTCAAAACACCAAATGCACAACACAACTTGAGCAAAGTGGCCTGATATAAAATTAACAAAAACAAATCAGTAGCCTTCCTATATACTCAAAGGCTAAGAAAGAAATTGGAGAAACTACACCCTTCACAACAATGATAAACAATATAAAGTATCCTGGTGTAACTGTAACCAAGCAAGTGAAAGATCTGTATGACAAGAACTTTAAGTCTCTGAAGAAAGAATTGAAGAAGACTCCATAAAATGGAAAGACCTCCCATGCTAGTGGATTAACAGGGTTAATATAGTAAAAATGGCCAACTTGCTGAAAGTAATCTACAGATTCAATGCAATCCGTAGCAAAATTCCAACTCAACTCTTCATAGAGTTAGAAAGAGCAATTCTCAAATTCATTTGGAATAACAAAAAACCTAGGATATTAAAAATATCCTCAACAATAAAAGAACTTCTAGTGAAATAACGGTCCTTGACCTCAAGCTGTACTACAGAGCAATTGTGATAAAAACTGCATGGTATTGGTACAGACAAAGGCAGGTAGATCAATGGAATAGAATTGAAGACCCAGAAATGAACCCACACATCTATGATTACTTGATCTTTGACAAAGCAGCTAACTAAAACCATCCAATGGAAAAAAGACAGTATTTTCAACAAATGGTGCTGGCTCAACCGGTGGTCAACATGTAGTAGAATGCAAACTGATCCATTTTTATCTCCCTATACAAAACTCAGTTAGAGGAATGCTAGGGCAGTAAGGCTGGAGTGAGTAGGATATGAGGGAGAAGAACCCTCATAGAAGTAGGGGAAGCAGGGTGAGATAGAGGGTTTACAGAGGCGAAACCTGTAAAGGGAATAACATTTGAAATGTTAATAAATAAAATATCCAATTAAAAGGTACAATTAGATCTTTCTAGAACTCCTTGAACTGTTAGATTGTATGGTACAGTTATAACATATTTTATGTTCCAATATGCCAAAAATAATTTGATTTTATGGGAAACATATGCAGGAGAATTATCATTCTTAATTTGTAAGGGTATCCCTATGATAATCTTAACTTTCAACGAATGTACCATAACAGAATCAGCTTTTTCAGAATTCAGGGCAGAAGCCCATTTAAATCCTGAATATAGAGCAATGGTATGATATACAAATTTTAGTTTCTCAAATTCTGCCAAGTGAAAAGCATCTTTCTGCCAAATTTCATTTCTTTGGGTACCCTTATGGTTACTTCCAGCAGGTAATGCAGAATGATTATACAAAGAATAAGTAGGACATTTTTGGTTATATAATTTCTTTGACTAGTTGCCAAGTATTGGAAAATTTTCTCTTTAAACCTTTGCTGTTAACATGGTCTGATTTTTATTTCTTTCTTTGTTTTTTATGAAATTGTAGTTATGGATATGCACGGCCCAGGGAGTGGCACTATTAAGAAGTATGGCCTTGTTGGAGTAGGTATGGCCTTGTTGATGAAGTGCATCACTGTGGGGGTGGGCTTTGAGACCCTCCTCCTAGCTTCTTGGAAGAGAGCTTTCTCCTAGCTACCTGAGGATGCTAGTCTCTCCTGGTTTCCTTCAAATCAAGAGGCAGAAATCTCAGCTTCTGCTTCAGCATCCTGTCTGCCTGTATCTTACTATGCTTCCCGCCAGGATGATAATGAGTGAATCTCTGAAACTGTAAGCTAGCCCCAATTAAATGTTGTCCCATTTAAGAGTTGCCTTGGTCATGGTGTCTCTTCATAGCAATGGAAGCCCTAATTAAGACAGAAATTCTGAGGCTTCTAGCACATTTTCTATTAATATTTGGACAATCTCTCCATTTCCTTTGGTTGATGGACTATGCAATCCTGAAAGAGATCAAATATGGGTTATGTACAATGGATAATTTCTGTTTTGCTCTTCTGGCTCCCCACAGGCTTAAGGCACACATATGATGTACACATGTAAGCAAAGCACCCATATTTACTAAATAAAAAAGGAAAGATGTTGGGACCTCATAAAGTTGCAAAGCTTCTGTAAGGCAAAAGACACTGTCAATAGGACAAAAGGGCAACCAACAAGTTGGGAAAAGATCTTTACCAACCCTATATCTGATAGAGGACTAATATCCAATGTATACAAAGAACTCAAGAAGTCAGTCTCCAGAGAACCAAATAACCCTATTAAAAAAATGGGGCATAGAGCTAAACAAAGAATTCTCTACTGATGAACACCAAATGGCTGAGAAACACCTAAAGAAATGTTCAACATCCTTAGTCATCAGGGAAATGCAAATCAAAACAACTCTCATATTCCACCTCACACCACTCAGATTGGCTAGGATCAAAGACTCAGGTGACAGCAGATGCTGGAGAGGCTGCGGAGAAATAGGAACACTCCTTCATTGCTGGTGGGATTGCAAACTGGTACAACCACTCTGGAAATCAGTGTGGCGGTTCCTCCGGAAATTGGACATAGTTTTACCAGAGGACCCAGCCATACCACTCCTGGGCATATACCCACAAGATGCTCCATCATGTAGTAAGGACACATGCTCCACCATGTTCATAGCAGCCTTATTTATAATAGCCAGAAACTGGAAACAACCCAGATGTCCTTCAACAGAGGAATGGATACAGAAATTGTGGTACATCTACACAATGGAGTACTACTCAGCTATTAAAAACAATGAATTTATGAAATTCTTAGGGAAATGGATGGATCTGGAGAGTATCATCCTGAGTTAGGTAACCCAATCACAAAAGATCACATATGGTATGCATTCTTTGATAAGTGATTATTAGCCCAGAAGTTTGGAATACAGGAAGAACGACCTACAAACCACAAGAAACTTAAGAAGAAGGAAGACTAAAAGGTGGGCATTTCATTCCTTCTTAAAAAGGGGAATCAAACACCCATAGAAGGAGTGGCAGAGATTAACTATGGAGCAGAGACTGAAGGAAGGACAAGCATATAGCTATCTCCTAAGAGGCTCTGACAATACCTGACTAATACAGATGTAGAGGCTCACAGCCATTCATTGAACTGAGTACACAGTTCCCAATGAAGGAGTTAGAGAAAGGTTCTATGTAGCTGAAGGGTTTGCAGCCCCTTAGGACGAACAACAATTACTTCCTCAGAGCTCCCAGGGACCCAACCACCAATCAAGGACTATACAGGGTGGGATTGAATGTACTGGCTGCAGGTATATAGTAGAGGATTGCAAATTCGATCATCAATAGGAGTAAAGGACCTCGGCCTTGTGAAGGTTTTGTGCCCCAGTGTTGGGGAATGCCAGGGCCAATAAGTGGGAGAGGGTGGGGTGACAGGCATTGGGAGGGGGGAGGCAAAAGGGGTTTGTTCTTGTTTTTGTTTGTTTGTTTGTTTGTTTGTTTGTTTTGGAGGGGAACCTGGGAAAGGGAAAATATACATGTAAATAAAGAAAATACCTAATTTAAAAAAAAAAAAACATTGATCTAGATCTTTAAGTTTTCAGGTTGAGAAATAAATCCTGTTGCTATAACCATTCAAAAAAAAAAAAAAAAAGGAAAGATGTGAGTGCTAACCCAAAGATCCCCTCTAAATATTGGAAACTTTCTGAATAAATTGGAATAATGAGCCATAATAGATGAAAATATACTGGTGCTTAACTGTGTATTTTCATTGTGAATATTCAATATTTCACTCCAATTTTATGATTATTCAAAATAATGACTACATCATAAAATTTTTCACTATTTTAATTTAACATCTGAAGATATTTTCCTAACTAATCATTTGCATTAGTTATTTATAATAATGGTTTCATTATAACATTTACACATAATTTAAAGCATGTTTACAGAAACTACTACTCTAATCATCAAACATATGTCCTAGGTAGGTTTCTAATTTCTATATGGGTATTAAGTATGATCATTAGTTTCATAAAATGTTATATCTCTTGATCCTGGCTTTGTCTGTTTAACTATTTTTGCATTTATATAAACACAAAATATGATTTTCCATTCATTGTTAATTTTTCAAAATTGGCAATGTGAAATATGTTTAAAATTTGTAAACATTACATACTTTTTAATGCAATAGAGAATACTAAACATTTTGATATTGCAAAGTATAGCTGAAAGGATGCTAAATTTCAAACTGAAAAGCAAGCAAGTTCCTTTAAAGTATTTTCAGTGTTCGGGATGTATCTGTATGGAAAGATGGTGGAGTAGCTGTGTCTTTCTCTGATGAACAGTCACATTTGCATAGAAAGTATACTGTAAGCAATAAGGCACTGTTCTGAGAAATAAATCTAACATGTTAATAATTTTGCATCCTGTTTGTGATCAGTTCCAATAAATGTGTATAAAATATACATGATATCCAAAACAACCTTCATTATGTTTTTCTACTGTGTTCTAAATTATCTGTGAGTTCTGATAGCCTAAAAAAACAAAAGTTCATCTGAAAATATGTCTAAAATGATTTAGTAATAGAGGTAATTTCTCTTTTTAACTTTTTCTTTTCCCTTTATTTAAATATCATACTATCACAACTTTTCTGAAGAAATTGTTTGAGATTGTATTTCTGCATTATCTTACCTTAAAGATGACTTAATATTTTATGATCATATCCTAGAGGAAGACCAGTTGGATGGGTTTATCAGAAATGTATAACCAAAATTGCAAAAACTTGAAACCTTACTATGAGAATGTATTTGTCTGTCAAACTTAAAATCAACTTTGTGAATTAATTTGTTGTAAGTGAAATAATACTTATAAAAGCATATATCTGTGATTTTAGTGCCTAATACAATTATAGACATTTTCATATTCAAGGATATTTTTTTGTTTGTTTGTTTTTCTTTTGGGACAGAGTTTCTCTGTATAGCCCTGGCTGTCCTGGAACTCACTCTGTAGACTAGGCTGGCCTTGAACTCAGAAATCCACCTGCCTCTGCCTCCCAAGTACTGGGATTAAAGGTATGCGCCACCACCACCCAGCTTAAAGTTATTGTGTTGCATTTCCTTTTATTAAAATAAAGACCTCAAACTCAGATTCTCCTAGGGAGACATTTTCAAAATCCTACATCTGTTAATCTAATTTAATCCTTCAGAACATAATACCCTTCTTTTTCTTGGGTGTTGCAAACTCAGGTGACACTTTCATCTTGGTGGGACACTTGTAGATCTAACTGAACATCCAAGATTGTCGACCTGATCTAGAGCCTCTCTAAAACCTCAATCAAATAATCCTTTCTTCTAGTTAGTAATTGTTGTTCGTCCTAAGGGGCTGCAAACCCTTCAGCTACATAGAACCTTTCTCTAACTCCTTCATTGGGGACCGTGTACTCAGTTCAATGAATGGCTGTGAGCCTCTACATCTGTATTAGTCAGGTATTGTCAGAGCCTCTCAGGAGATAGCTATATGCTTGTCCTTCCTTCAGTCTCTGCTCCATAGTTAATCTCTGCCACTCCTTCTGTGGGTGTTTGATTCCCCTTTTTAAAAAGGAATGAAATGTCCACCTTTTAGTCTTCCTTCTTCTTAAGTTTCTTGTGGTTTGTGTGTTGTTCTTCCTGTATTCCAAACTTCTGGGCTAATAACCACTTATCAAAGAATGCATACCATGTGTGATCTTTTGTGATTGGGTTACTAACTAGTACCCTCAGAGCTCCCAGGGACCCAACCACCAATCAAGGACTATACAGGGTGGGATTGAATGTACTGGCAGCATGTATATAGTAGAGGATTGCTAATTCGATCATCAATAGGAGTAAAGGACCTCGGCCTTGTGAAGGTTTTGTGCCCCAGTGTAGGGGAATGCCAGGGCCAATAAGTGGGAGAGGGTGGGGTGGCAAGCATGAGGAAGGGGGAGGCAAAAGGGGTTTGTTCTTGCTTTTGTTTGTTTATTTGTTTGTTTGTTTGTTTTGGAGGGGAACCTGGGAAAGGGAAAATGTACATGTAAATTAAGAAAATACCTAATTAAAAAAAAAATAATCCTTTCTTCTTACCCTGCTCTATACATCCTGATATTAAATAGCCTTCTAGAAATGCTATGTGCTGATAAAGAACAGGAAGCAACTTTAAAGAACTTAATATTCATGTAATAAACAGTTTCATGTTGCAGAAATGTATTCCATTTTAGTATGTAAATTTATTAATTTTATTTGAGATTATTACACAAATAATTGTAGAATTCCAATGAAATTACTTTTAAAGATATTTTTTAGGTTTATAACAACTTGTAAAATCATTCATATTCAAAACATACAATGTTATGGTTAGATATGCATATATTGGTAAATCAGGTCCATAGCCAAGGTAGTCCCAAGTATTCAACACATTATAGTTAACTTCAGAACCCACTCTTTTATTTATTTATTTATTTATTTATTTATTTATTTATTTATTTATTTTTAGTTTTTAAGACAGTGTTTCTCTGTACAGCCCTGGCTGTCCTGGAACTCACTCTGTAGACCAGGCTAGCCTCGAATTCAGAAATCTACCTGCCTTTGCCTCCCGAGAGTGCTGGGATTAAAGGCGTGTGCCACCACAGCCTAGCCATCCCATTCATCTTATAGCTGCATCTTTGTGTTCTTTGCCTAACATCTCCCAATTTCCCACAGCCACAAGCCGTGCTGACCATCCCTCTCTTATCTTTCTCAGTTCAACTAACTTTAGGTTCCAGATATAGGAAACTTGAGTCAGTATTTATCCTTCTGTGCTTGACATATTTCATTTATCAGTATCTTCAACCTCATCCACATTCTCACAAATAACAGATATTTTTAAAGCTGAGTGTAGTCACAATTTCTTTGTTCATATGTTAAAATACTTAGCCTGTTTCCGTATCTTATTGCTGTGGCTGACACTGAATAACTATGGGCTGCCAGGGCAATTCTTTGAAGTAATAATTTTATCTCTTCTGGCATTATCATATGATATGTATTCTATCTTTAAGCTTTTGACGAATTTCCGTACTGTTTTCAAAATCGTTGGATCAGTTTACATTTCTACTAACACCATATGAAGGTTCACTTTCCCCCAGATCTTTGGCAATATTTTTTATCACCCTCCCTAACTGTAGATGATATGTTATTACAGTTCTAGTTTGTACTTTTGTACCTAGTGATGGTGAGCATTTTTCATGTGCTTGTCCATTTGTGTTTTTCTTAGGAATGTATGTAGAAAAGTATGTTTGTCCTTTGTTATCTTCTAATTGGATGATTTGGTTTTTGCTCTTAATTTCTATTTTCAGTATTTTCAATATGAACTCTTATCAAAGATATGATGTAGGTATTCTGTCTAAACTCTACCCCCACAGTTCCTGGCAGCAGCCAGGTATGCTCCTCCCCACAGTTACCTGGCAACAGCCAGGTAGGCAGGGCCCTAATAAAAAGGGCTGCTTGGCCCCTCCTCTCTCTCTTAGCCTCTTGGCTCTCTTGCCTCTTTCTTACCTCTTGCCCCCTCTCTCCCCATTCCCTTCCCCATCTCTCCACATGGTCATAGCCAGCCCCCACTTCTCTATTCTCTCTTTCTTTCTGCCTTTCTCTGCCACTACTACTCTCTTAACTCCCATCCCCATGCCCTAAATAAATTCTATTCTATACTCTACCTGGAATGTGTCTGGTCCCTCACAGGGAAGGGATGCCTCAGCACAGCCTATCGGGAAGGGATGCCTCAGCACAGCCCACCAGAACAGATTCTAATAGCTCTTTCTCTTTTCATGATCACAAATATGATTTGCAAATATTTAACATCTTCTGTGATTTGCCCTTTTATTTTGTATTTTTACTTTACTCTGCACAAACCTCTTAGTTTAGTAACTCATCTTTTTTTTTCTTACTTTTGCTACCTACATGTTTACTATATATCAGAAAGAAGAAAAAAATCTTGAGACCTACATCTACTCCTTTAGAGGTTTTATACTTCAGACCTTTCATTTAAATTTTAATCCTCTCACCAGATTTATTTTCATATGAAGTCCTTCTCATAATACGAAAACTCAAGAAGATACTTGGATTCATCAAGGAGATTAAACTGTAAATTCAAATATAATAAAGATACCAAATTAATTTAACTTTCTCTCTCTTGGATAATGTTCCTAAAATTATTTTAAGAGTGATGGAAAATTCACAAGTTTATTCTTTACTGCTTCTCCACACTGAGTAGACTGAAGTATCACACAATGCTCCTGTGCAGTTAAAACATGGCTTCTGGGGTCCAGCTGATTGGACACAACTGCGCAAGCAGAGGTGTGGATCTTAGGGATCTAGAATTTGCATTCCTAACAAGAACCAGGTGATGTTGAGGAAGGGTTATTCATTCCTAGTTTTATTTGCCTTGGTCTTTAATAATTTGGTCTTAACTGTCTCTAATGTGTTGTTTAGTCTTTGAAATACTATATTGAGCAATATCTCCCTTTGCTTACATTTTATCATTTAAAATATTCTGAAACTAAATTGTTCACCTACTATTCCTTTATCCAGGAGTCAGTCTTGAACAAAGATGGCTGTACTTAGGCACACTGTTACACAGAAACAAGTACAAGTCCCTAAATCTTGATTCATTGAAACCACTAAAACTCATGAATTTCAAAAGATAACATAAAGGTTAAAAAAAAAAGCAAAACCTTTATGTCACCATCATTCACCATAGGTAAAAACTGTTGCTTTATACATTAATGTTTATATACCACAGCACAGTACAAATTATTTTTCTGATATTCCACTTAGGGTTGAAAAGCTTTCCTTATTTAATAAACCTTTGAAATAAATTATATAACATTCATCTTCTTTTTTATTTTTCGAGACAGGATTTCTCTGTATATCCCTGGCTGTCCTGGACTTACTCTGTAGACCAGGCTGGCCTCAAACTCAGAAATCCGCCTGCCTCTGCCTCCCAAGTGCTGGGATTAAAGGCGTACAACATTCGTCTTCTAATCATAAACCAACAGGACTGTGTTCTATGTATTGAAATATTGGTTGTTCTTAGGATTGTTTTTAGCTCATCAGTAAATATTGATTCTTTGTTTATTACAACACTAGATAACAATAGTACAGTTGTGGGTATCAATAAATTTACAAAGGATTTCAAGGATGAAAACCAACCTAATGATGTGAATGTAGTATTCTCTTAATGTTTGGCACTGGAATTCCTTTTATGGTAGAAATACTTTTTTGTTGAAACTATCCTGGTAGGTTGCTTGAGAGGTTAAAAATGTGATGATGAATCCAGTCTGCAATAAGGGAACTACAGTGACAGTTCCTACTGTCAGGGCATCAAGGGCTATTCTCCATACTTGAAGATATTAGCAATTCAATTATAATAGCTAATTTTGAGGAATGAATTCTTTCTCCTTCTAGTTTTAGATAGTGAAAGTGAGGAAGATTAGATGGTTTATCCCAAGTCATTGCCACTATAATTGGGAAAGTTGGCATTTGAACCCATCCATAGACCAATCTGCAATGAACATGCTGACCCTGATAAAAAACAAAAGTAGTTTTTCTGTGGTTGTTGTTGTTTGTTGTTGTGGTGGTGGTGGTGGTGATTAAAGAAAAAAAAAGAAGGAAAATTAGGGCAAGGAGTAATGAAGCAGAATGAGAAAAGAACCAGAGAGATGACAAAAAGCTGAGGATAACGAAGTAAGGACTGCTCTTAGAGAGTGACAGGAGGATTTTAAGAAGAACATTCATGTCATGTGCTTTTGCTTATCAGTAGATATCGTATTAATAACAACACCCCTTCCATCAGACTCTTAAATTAGTAATAAATCTTCTTATATGAGATTGCATTTCATTGGTAGTATGTTTGTCTAACATCCATGAGGCCCTGGACTGTATACGTAGAACAAGGAAAACGGAAAAAGGGAACTAACAAAACAGTAAATCTTCTAATATCACAAAGTACTGT
This sequence comes from Montemys delectorum, assembly GCA_019843815.1. Taxonomy (NCBI): domain Eukaryota; kingdom Metazoa; phylum Chordata; class Mammalia; order Rodentia; family Muridae; genus Montemys; species Montemys delectorum. Next base: position 16,554 of record JADRCD010162878.1, read on the forward strand.
AAAAATCTGCAGGACAGAGTTTTACAATTGAATTTATATACAGAGATTTCACTAGTCATGAGAAAAGACCAAAGCCAGGAACAGAGGTGGTCAGAAAATCATCAGCTCAATTGTCTCCAAAATCTGAGGTTAGGATTGGACATCAGCCTTTTTAAATTTCAAGAGAAGCGTAGCTATCTGTTGGCATTTGCATGTTAATTTATTATAAGAACATCATTTAAATCTTTATCCATTCAAACAGAAATATCCGTTTGTATCCACAAAACTATCCTTCTATTGGTGTTCTGTTAGTAATAGAAGGCCAAACCCAGCTTGAGAAAATTGCACCTGCTTTAGTTATAAAAAGAACTTAAAAAAATACACTCAGACTTAAAGCAAGAGTAATAAACAATGTTTTCAAAGGTCTTCCTACATGGACAAATCAACTTACTTTGACAGGCAATTTTTTCCAGTTTGCTTTAAATTATTTAGGTGCCTAAAAGATATTCCTGAACTACTGTGAAGCTATCATGCCATGTAACATTAGCAAATTAGTTTTCCTTCATAGGGATAAGCCATGATTTTTCTTTTCTTCATACATATGGCACTACAGCACAAATCAGAACATGGGACATTCCCAGGCTGATGACTTGGTTCACTCTGTGCACTGACTGCTACTATGTATCAGAGACCCATCTGAGGCCCTAAGGGCTCTCAGCTCAAACTGTAGCAGGGGGGCCTCCTAGTAGAGTCATGAAGATTACAAATAAGCTGGGCTCAGCTTGATGATACTCTTTGCATATCTTTGCATTTCCTAGTTCTTCCAAAGAACTGCCTTTAGGAGAAAATTCACCCAGGTCACCAATTCCACTGCTCCCCAGCTGGGTTCTGAATGCTTCAGTACTCTTAGTCATTGCAAACAAATTAACATTTTGCTTACAAACTCTGTGTTTTTTATAAATTAAAAAAAGAGTAAAATATTTAAATAACTTTAAAGGAACATACTTTAATTTATTAATTTATTTCATGATTAAACTTTTATATAGTATTCAGTATGAGGTTAATCGTTTACTTGGCTGGTGGGTAATAGATGGTGGCTTTTAATTTTAATGTATTCCATATACAAAATCGTTTGCTAAGAGCTTTAAACCTGCCATCATATTAAACCTTCCCCACAACCTTCTGAGTACAAGTTGGGAAATAAGCACAGAGAGTTATGTATATACAAGTCCATAAATCATCTCCTTGCAAAGTCTGAGTGTCATCTCTGGCCATGTAAACCCAGGGTCCCTTTTCTTACCATCCTACTGCCAGTGAATAGTCTGATGCTAAAGGTCATAGCACTGGACTAAATAAAGTCCTTTAGCAAGGCAGGTTATATTTTTCAATAGACCAAGTAAAATTGGTCAAAGACTTTCAAACAGAAATGAAAATAGTATTCCTGAAGCAAGACAGTACAGAGGTTACATTTAGAACCATCTCTGGTTCACTATTGGAAAAGCATGAAAAGTTGAGGGTGATTGATAGTTATCAATAAGGCTGAGGTCAAATCAAATAGTGCCTTATATCATGCTGTTTATGTTCAGAACATAACAGTGTTTAACGGACAACTCAACTTGTGGCCCATTTACTTTTACCCAAGTATTTTGTCTTAGACACAAAGTTTTGACAACTTCTAAATTTTGCAAATTTTTTTCTTTATCTAGTTAATGTAGATTGGAGTTCACTGAATCACAAACAATCTAACACGATTCTAGGTCACAGTTATAATTTTTACAAAAGTGTATCAGGCTCCAGGTTCAAAGTGCTGTTCCCTTACGGATGGTTGGAATGGTATCCACTTTCCCTTGATGCTCGCACAGAAGAGTAACATTTTTGGTACTAAATTAAAAATTTTAAGTTTTGATTTCAACTCTTAAAGGTTCTTTTATCCTTTTGATTTATTTCTCATATATTGAAAAATAATGTGGTTAAAAAAGGAAGGCTAGCTAGATCAGATGGCTGATGATGAAGGTGTTCCTACATTCCATAAGTGAGTGAAGTACCTACACTATAGATAATCATTATTTTAATCTCCCATTGAACATTTTGGGCTAATATTTTGAGAGATTATGATATAATTCCATCATTTATCTTTTCTTTTCCTTCCCTCCAACCCTCTCATATAAACTCCTTGCTCCCTTTCAAATTTGTGTCCTCTTTTTTCACTAATTGTTTTTACATACATTGTATATGTAACATGCATTTAATGTATGTGATATAGATAATATACACACATAATATAATATATTACATATCATATACAATATAAGTATGTTACATATAAATTACATATCATATACATACATGTAATATATACATACATATATATATATATATAAATACATCCTAATTAGTCTATATAATGTTATTTGTGTTTATGTTTTCATGTTGACCATTTGGAATTGAATAGCCAGTTGGAGTCCTCTTTCCTAGGGAAGACTATTGATATAACTCTCACTTTTCCTTAGTTGTCTGTCTGTAGTTTTTGTTTGTTTGTTTTTGTTTTCGTAGAGTTTAGGTCTTATGGTCTTTCTATCATCACTTTAGTATGTTTATTGTTATCCATGTTCAGTTCATGTTTAGGCAGTTAGTGAGTTTAGGCATGTTAGTGTCAGTGAGTACTTAGAGGTGTAGTTTCTAACATTCCTAGAAAACTTGCTAATCTTTGGACTCTTACAATCTTCTCACTCCCTCTTCTACAGTGATTCCTAGCCTTAGGTGTTTTGTAGATCTAGTTAGTGAAAGTGAGCTCTATAACACTGAATTTTCTATAACTGTCTATATCTGTTACAAAGTTTCTCTGATGAAGGGTAAATATACACTTGTCTTTGAGTATAGGGACAAATTTTTAGGGTATGATTAAAGTGATTGATACAGGAGTAGGAGACACAAACACCTCCAAGATCTATGACTTTGCTAGCCCTGAAGAGTTGGCTAGGTTTCTAGCAGCAGGCACGATTTCCCTCTTACTGAGAAGAACTTATATCCAATTGAACTCATATTCATTACCCCTAATGTATGCATCTTTACTGAACCTCTAAAGTTATCCTGTGCTGTTCTTCATTGTTCTGTTTAAGATTGTTAGTTGCTTCCCTCCTTTGCCATTGGGAGTTTGCGTGGTACTTTCTGATACCATGCAAGCTAATCTTCAAGAAGGAGCCTTTTACATCATTTCCAGCTCAGGAGCTCCCCAGCCCTGTGTGTGAAGTGCATGTCTCTTTAGCAATAATTTCCCTTTTTTACTTTCGGGGTAACCAAAGGCATAGCCATAGCACAAGGTCTCCTCCAATGCTACATCTAACCTCTCCGTCCAGCTAGATCCTTCACATCCTTCTTCAGGGTCTAGACCAGTGAGTCTGCCTAATCCTCCCTTCTACAAACCCTTTCCAAGCCCTAGACTTAACCCCAAGCTCAAGACTTAAACCATAACACATTCTGTACACCAGCAAGGCTCCCTGTGTCTATTGAACTTTATTCCACCTAAGCCATATACAATTTCTAGGCCCAGCTGGTCCACACATTCTTTCTTCAACACCCAGTCTCTCTGCCCATATAAGACACAAAACTGACAAAAGGAGTCCATACACCTATATCTCAGTGTCAAAACAAAATATTGTGCAAAAACCATCAATTCTGCAGAAGGAATTGTCAATGAGAATTAACTAGATAAGCCATGGGATGCATAATTTCAAGAAAAATATCGTAAACTTCATAAATTCATTCAAGGAATGTAAAGTAAATCCAAAGAAATATCTGAATTGAATTTAAAAACAACAAAAGAACTTAAAGAGAATAAGCACCTGAGTGATGCCCAAGAAAACACAAATATAAGGCAGATGTAAATCATGAAAACAAGCCAGGTCTTGAAAATGGAATCCAATAAAGAGAAACATTGAAGAAGACTCAAGGTGGAATTGAAAAATCAAATAATCCAGGTAGAAAACTCAAGGGAAAACTTGTATGTCAAATAAATTAAGCAGGTTATAGAGAATATCAGGTCTCAAGATAACATAGAAGATATAGACCAAATAAGCATAATAGGGCATATTATGGAATATCAAGCCATTGAAGTATAGGCATAGATGAGGAAGAAATTCAAGTCAATGTCACATCCCAAATCTTCAACAAGATCATAGAAGAAAACTCCTCCAAAATAGAGGACAATATTCCCATACAAATAAAAGAAGTACAGAGGCAAGTGCATCCAGGCATGGTGGCACATGCCTTTAACCTCAGCACTTGGGAGGCACAGGTAGGTGGATATCTGTGAGTTCATGACCAGCATGGTCTACCATGCAAAGTACAGACCAGACAGGGCTATTTAGTGATGCCATCCAAAAAAAAAAACCCCACAGAAACAGTAACCAAACAAACAGAAAATTGGTAGCCAAACTTTATAAAATAACTGATTTGAATTTCTAATCATTCCTTGTTCAAACACATAACATTCTTTTGGCTATTTGAATACACCATGACCATGGTAGAACTTTGTCAGAAGCATCTGCATTAAACTAGTTACATTTTTAATATGTATATTAAAATGTATATGTATTAATATGTATTTAATATGTATATTTTAAAATGTAACTAGTTTAATATACATATTAGAAATATGTATATTAAAATTGTAACTAGTTTAATATATATAAATATGTATTTTAAAGTTTCCAGTAAGTTTGGACAACAGAACTGGGTTTACTGTATGTTTGGATTTTGGCATTGTACTCACATCAGTAAGAAGTTATAAGACTACTTTCCAAAGTCTTTGTCTTTTTATATTGCTAAGTCTTCACAATTAGAACTGATTGATTATCTTACTAACAAGATAGGCAAAGGGCAATTTGAGTTTTCCTGTTTGTTTCTGTGTGCAAAGTTTATACAGAGTGCAATTAATTTTATAGTGTTACTGTTTGCCCTATCCTTGGCCCTTCCATGGGGAAATACAAGGTTTCAAATGAAGTCATCTGATATACTGTACCCTATTTTTTTTCTAGACATAGAAGTTAATCATAGTAAATGTGTTGTTTTACACCATAAGCCTTTATGGGACCTGAAATTTTCTCTGAGTTATATTTTGCCTTTTTTTTTCTCAGACAACAGCAATGCATTATCATCTAAATTAATATCAGGCTTGGTATTAATAGGACAAACCACATCATGGTGGGAAGTTAAGTTGATGTCAGTTCCCTTCTTTTATTTTAATGTCTTGCTGAAATGTCTCTGAAGCTTCACAAGAGACTGCTTTGATCAACATGCCCCAACCTTCAAAGGCATCCTGGTGGTGTTTGTGAGACAGCTGCATGGTGAAATAAGTTTGATTGCTTGTTCTGAGAATCATCTCTGCATGCTACATACATTTGTGAGGAGCCTCTAACAAAAGCTGCTGACACCGAAGCCTGGGTTTTGCTCTATTCAATCTACAAAGTACCTGCCTCTCTATTTTTAAAGAACTGCACTATATCTTTTGTACGTGTATATGTGACTGAATATGTTCCACAGTAGAACATTTACATGCAATAATTCACTGTTGATGATAGAAATCTTCAATATTTAAAAAGCTAAGATATGAGCAAATATCATATCTAATATAGCCATTGAATATGGTATTACAAATTGTCTAATAATTATTCCTGTGAACTGTTTTTTATATATATAAATCACAATTAAAACATAATCAGAACTGTGTGTACCTTTAAGTAGTCATAGAATGCAGCCCTTTTTAGTTAGAAAAATATCATCTTGGTACTATGGTGACTCTTATTAAAGTTCCCAATAGTAGGCTTAAAATTTTCTGTTCAAGTCTCCAAGCATTACCAAAACTCCCTATAGAGAAAAGGGGAAGGAGAAGCAACTTAAATGGTTGTACAATTGAGGAATTGTTGATCTGGGCAGCATAGAAGCAAAAGTTTGAATTGCAATTTCTTATTATTTTTTAAAAAAAGAGCATGAAATTCATGAGTGTGTTCTGAATGGTGTGCTTGGGTAGACAAAGTGACCTTTACTGTTACTATTACACTGATGACGGAGAGAAGGCAAGCAGGGATGTGCTGTGGGAGAGTAATAGGGAGATGGGAAGCCATGTTGAAGACATAGATAAGAAAAGTCCACAGAGTCCTAAGGAACTTTGTAAAAATGAGACTGAAGGGAAACGGCAGCAGGAGAAAGGGAAACGATCAACATTCAGTTTAATTTGCATCATGGATGAGGCACTGTGCTAGTACTTTCCAAACATCACCTCCTCTAACTTCAACTATGCTTTGAAGCAATGTGCTGAGCCAGAGGTAAAACTAGACAAACCTTCCCTCCTCTGCTATGCACAATGGGAACACACTGTTGATAGGTTCTTTAGACAAAACAACTCCAAAGAGTTCTTTGAAAAACTCTTCTCAGTGAAAGGCTAGTGTTCAAGGTTTTGTAACATTTTCTTCAAGTTTGTGTCTTAACTATAAAAAATCAAATATTACCATTAGGGTTTTCCATTCCTTCAGCCACTTCCTGTCCTCCTAAGCCTTTGAAGTGTCAGGCAGGGAGCATACATCTTTACATTCATTTTAAAATCTGTTATATTATTTTGATATTTTTATTTTAGTCATGTTCTTGTGATGAAAAGAGACAACCATTTAAAAGAAATTAGAACTTTTGCTATTTATAAGAGCACAGCTTGGTAATAATGAGGGAGAGTTGTTCTCCTGAAAACAGTGTCAGATTCAGCTACCAGATTCACAAGTTTGCATCACTTCAGCAACCTCACATATAGCACATAAAAACAACATTAATTTTAAAACAACACAAGAACATGGCTATCTTGTACATATGTTATTTCTTTAAAAATCAGCACAATAGAAATACAATTTAAAATTTGGAATATATGATAATACATACTAGGGAACAAACAAAACTAAAACAGACTGACAGACAGTTCCTGGACATTCCTCTTGCAACGTTATCTAAGATAATAGATAGAAGTACTATTTCTTAGCGTGTCCATTTTTAAGTGAAATATTGAATTGTTCCAAATAAAAGATCAGAAAAATCAGGCTTAAAAAAAAAGTTATGCTGTGAAAACATGTTTGGTCCACACATAAAAAACTGTAGAATATATTCTTTTTAAATATATACTTTCCTATTAGAAATACTTATATCATGTATTTACTTATCACAAATTAATAAAAATACGTGAGATTCCATCTTCTATGCTCTGAATATGGTTGATTATCCTATTAAATTAATTTCGTAGTAAAATACCACACTGTTCTGAAATAAAACATTTGATGCATAACCACTGACTTCAAAACTGAAGCATAAGGTTGGTGTGAAATTTCTAGGCTCTTTCGGTATATTTTATGCTTTTATGAGACGTTAGCAGGCTAAAAAGTCAAAACAAAATCAGAAGGTGAGAAAGCTAGGCTGGAGACCATCCAAGGCCTTCCTATCTTGCAATGGCACGGCTGGCGGATTCTCATCTTCTTTCACCCACTAACCAAAGGCCTTGACGGAAGGAAATGGAAAAAGGAAGATATATAATAGCTCTGGTGGGTCGATTCACTCAGGAGGTATAAATCAAAATGGAAGTCTGGATTGTGTTTAAGAAAATCTATATGCCCCCAGCCCAGGGTGTACTGGCTTGGACAAAACAATATAACTGAACAGAATGCTCAGTGCAGTGGCTATGGCCAGCCCTGGTTCTTAAAACTATTCAACAAATAGAGCATTTAATTTTCAGGGACAAACATTTCTAATATTAGAAGAAATTATTTTCATTTCTGCTGTCAGTGTTTGCCAGTTAGGCATGTTAAAATATTTACTAGTTTAAAATATGTCTAGTAAATTAACACTTCATCAAATGAGAGATGCATGTATTGAAAATGATTTCTGACCTCTCTCTGACTTGAACTTCCTGTATTTGGGAGAAGATAGTGCAGTGTACTGATAAGTGATTAATGCATTTTTGGTGTGAGAATTATTGAGAAATATATTAATGGGTTGAATTCAGTGTTATTCCAAATTAGCTAATCTAGTCTTTTGGTACAAAATAAGCAGGGTGCTTTGCACACATTTGGAAGATTTTAAAAGCAAATCAATATAGCTCTCCTCTCAAGCCTGTGTTCATCAGAGCTGCTCCCCTCGGTGCTGTTCCATCACAGAGGGTCCATCGTGGAGATCTGCCATAGTCACAACACCTTCCAGCTGTTGGAAGAAACCACAGAGGAACCAGCACAGACACAGACACAGACACCTCACTCGGATAATTACCTTGATTAAGATTCTCAGAATTAAACGGAGTTTAATCAAGGACCCTGTGAAATCGTGAAAGTGCCAGTTTTCTGGGCTTGCCCTCTTTTTCTGCAGATGGTGAGTTGCCAAACACAATCAAAGGAGTCTTAATTACAAGAATGAGAGGCAAAGTCAAAAGGGAATGAGTGAATCTATGCTTTATGATGGAGATGGAGCAGCATCAAATCAGTAGAAAACTCAGTTTGCTCTGCATGGAGAGAACCACAATGCATCAAAGCCAAGAACACTATCAACATTCCTGACAATTCCAAGGACTGAATTAATAGCTATGCCAATAGAACTAAGGTAGTGGCTAGTACTGAATCTTTGTCTGATATAATGATAGATGTGAACTTTTAAGGCAATATTTAGACTGATATTAGAAAAAGAAAATCCATGACACTCCAGCTGTTGCTAAGCAAGCATGACCTGGTTTGAATCTAAATTAGCCATTACTGGAAATAAACTCCCACAGAAATGGAAAGCTAAAAGAGCAATAATACTTGGAGGCCAATATAATTTGTTCGAATTTCCTGATTCCTCTTAATTTGAATCTGGGCTACAAGTAGATGTGATTATAAAAATGATGTATTCCATGACATGAGCCAATTATTCCCCCAAACAGAAAGTCTACCCATTACAATCATAATATCCCTTTTGTGCATTGTGATACTAAGACTGTCTACATTTTTCTTTTCCTATAAGGAAGAATTTATATTTAGTTAAACCATATTATTGATAAACTGGAAGGGGAAAGATGTCATTCCAGTTAACAGCTAGACCTAAAACTTAAGCTATGTGTAGACAGTCCATTATTAAATGAAAAGGGAAATTGTGACTTGTCATCTGTCACTATATTTTATAAAACATACCTTTATAACTGTTTCTGTACTATTTTACTTATTTTGTTTAAATATGCATGTGTACACACACACCACCAACAACAACAACAACAACAACAAACACTACACACCAAGTTGTACTCTGTTCATTTTACCTGAGACAAATTAAACTAGAAACAGATACTAACTTAAATGATCATGTTTTTTTCATGTGAACAAATGCTTCCTTCTGGCTAAGTCTTCATACACCATCATCCATTAGAGAAGCATACAGCGAATGGGGGGCACTAAAACGGAGGTCATCATTAGAAGCTAGTTATCATAAAACAAGACAAGGCCCAGAGTAGCAAAGTGGATAGCTACATAGTGTCTCCAGTAATATTCCCTGGTCTGAATTTCATTTTTGTTCTGTCTTGATTTATATTATAGTTTTACAGAATTATGGACTTCTTTAGCATTCACATAACTTATCTGCAGCTGGGGATGAATGAGATTGCTTTCTTTATAGTGTCGTAATGAGAATTAAATGAACTGACATATATAAAACTCTTGGATGGGTATTTATCACATTAAAGTAGTATATATTACATCTTGCCAATTAAGTCCCTTTGCTATATTGTAAAATTATCAACTTCCTGCACCTTCATCTCTAATTGCAAATTTAGAAGTGATAAATATAAATATTTGATCACTGTACTCCCTAAGATTTCTATGCCATTTATTCACTCATTCCATTCAGTTTTGATTACAAAATGTGGACTTTATTAAAGGATTTTATAGTGTTCTATATATATGTGTATGTATATTTATATACATATATGTATATGTCTAGTGTTCTATACATGTATATATATAGTGTGTGCATATATGTGTGTGTATATATATGTGTGTGTCTATATATATGTGTGTGTGTGTGTGTGTGTGCATGTATGTGTGTGTGTGTATGTGTATCTGAGTAATACCTTCGTATCCCATGATACCATTTTCTACAGCTCACAGGATCATGAGTCTCCAGAGCCATGGCAAGGATACTGATGCTTAGGTAGCTTTTCAGGATGGGACTTGGGACTGCAAAGGATGATTTCAGAAACTATATACAACAAATGCACAAGCAAGATAATTAATTAGTGAAAACTGCATTCATTGAGTACTCTGACAAAGGATAAAAACATGAAATAGTTAAGTTATTATTTTTAAAAATTATAAAATTCAACAAAATTGTTTGATATGATATATAGGCTTATAAACTTTAAGGAATCAGACTTCTTCAGTCATTTCTGTACTCCTTGATTTTTCAGTCAGTTAAATTTTAAATGTTAAATCCCTGAGTATATACATGAAGCAATTCAATGCATCTGTACATGTGTAGCAGATGTACAGCTTGGTCTTTATGTGGGTCCTGAACAGTGGGATAAGGGCTATCCCCAAAACTGTTGCCTGTCTTTGGGATATGTTCTTCTAGGTAGGCTGCCTTGTCTGGCCTCAGTTTGACAGGATGCACCTATCCTGAAAGAGACTTGATGTGCCAGGGTGATTGTATACCCTGAGTAGATACCAGAGGAGAAGCAGGAGTGGGATGGGGGCAAGGATTGTGAGAAGGGGTTAATAGTGAAGGAGCAGTGAGCAGGATATGGTTATTATTGGGTGAATAGTATTGGTACAGATTAATCTGAAATGTCTCCCCCAGCCTCATTGTTTTTTCCCTTGATTCCTTTCCTGTGACACTGTATCAGGAGATTGTAGAACCTTTGAGATTTAGAGTTTGCCTGATAAGAATAAACTACAAGATGCAGACTTTGAAGGTTGTAGTCCTCCCTACAATTCTAGTCCAGATCTTTGCTTTATTTGTATTTTCACATTGCTTTAATGCTGTATAAATTTGATGTTTTCTAAACACAATGCTTTCAAATTAATAAGCAAAATCAGAAGATGGTCTTTGTGGTGGTATGAACATGCTTGGCCCAAGGAGTGTCACTATTAGAAGATGTGGCTCTGTTGGAGGAGGTGTGGCTTTGTTGGAAAAAATGTGGCCTCCTAACTGTCTGAGGACAGTCTGCTCTTGGCTTCCTTTGGATGAAGATGTAGAACTCTCAGCTCCTCCAGTGCTCTGTATGTCTGGACACAGTTGTCTTTCCTGCCCTGATGATAACAGACTGAACCTCTGAACTTGTAAGTCATCCCCAATTAAATGTTGTTCTTACTAAGAAAAAAAATGTTTAATATAACTTAGTATGAGACTGTTCAAAATACCAAGAGGTATTTTGTATAAAACACAGGAGGTAATGTTGTAAAATTTTTCAACTGAAATCACTATAAAAATTTTAATCAGGTAATGCTAAGTGATAAGAAATATTTGCTGGAGATATGGCTCAGTGGTTAAGAGTTAATTAACTAATCTTCCAACTTTGATTACCCACATGGTAGCTCACAATCATCTGCACTTCTAGTTCTAGTGGGTCTGATTCCCACTAAAATTCTGGACTCAGTAGGTATTACAAGCATGTGGTACTTAGATATTAAGTCAAAACTCTCTAACATAAAATAAAAGTAATTATTATGAAAATGTAATAATTATGCAGATACTTCATTACAAACAAAACATCTCTAGAGTGGATGTGTTATGACTGTTTGCATTCCCAGTACTAAACAAGCTGATGTAGGAGGATCATGAGTTTGAGGCAACAATAATGAAATTAATAATAAGTATATGACTATAATAAATAAAATCAATAATAAAATATATGACTATTGTTTGACCTTAGATACTTGTATGTTTATCTCAATTTTTAGTTGAAGAAACACAATCAAATAAAAGCAAATCACTGTACTCATTTTAGAAAGCAATCAAAACTAGAACAGGAAATTTCTCATTACCATGGCTAGATTTCTATCATTAGATCCATTTTGTAACATACTGATTTCTGATACTTGGATTGTTTTTAAGATTATGCTGCCAATGAGAAAAAGCCAGAATTCAGATACATTATGTCTTCTACTGTTAAGTTCTGTATTAAAGAAGGATAGTGATTCCAAGTGAAAAGATAAAAAATGACTCCATATTATCCAAGATAATAGTCTATTCTTTTGTTTCAATATTTGAGAATAAAAGGATTTACATAGCTTTGAATGAATGTGAATATAATATTTAATTAATTTTACAGTTAATTAGTTAGACATTTGTCCACTCACTTTGAATAGAAAGAAGCTACTATGTTGTGTGTTTTGTGTGTATGTGTGTGTGTGTGTGTGTGTGTGTGTAGATTTTTTTGTTTTTTGTTTGTTTGGTTGTTTTGTTTTGTTTTGTTTTGTTTTTGGAATGTACCATAAATCAAATTAGACACAATAAAATAGACCATAGATTTGCAAAGTGACTATGACAATTCCCCACTTAAGGGTGGTAGATCTTAGCTAAGGATGTGTGTGTGTGTGTGTGTGTGTGTGTGTGTGTGTGTAAATCTTGTTCCTAGCATTAGAGATAGAGTCAGAAAGATTTTAAGTACTACACAGTGTGGTATTATCTCAACTGTTCTTGCAAACTCTAATCCAGGCCCAACAGCAAAGTTCAATGCAGAAGAAAGAGAACACCATCTCTTATTTCATGGGAGATACTGAGAAATCCAGTTACAGCTCTGGGGTGAAAGCTGCAAGAAGATAGCAAGAGGGGAAGAACCATGATCAGAACCAAGGCCCACAATTCAGTGACAGCAGATCCAGGCATCCATAGTGTGGTGCATTTAGTAAAAATGGTCCCCAAAGGCCCATGGGGGATGTCAATATTAGACTGTATGACCTTCTTGGAGGGAGGATGTCACTGGGGTTAAACTTTGATGTTTCAGATACTCAATGGGCCCAGGGTCACTTTTTCTTCCTGCTTCCTGCTAATGCAGATGTAGACCTCTTGGCTAATTCTCCAGTGCCATGTCTACCTGCTTGCACCATGCTTCCTACCCTAAAGGCAATGGACTAACCCTCTGAACTCTAAAGCCAGTAAAAATAAAGTATTCTTCTATATAATTGTTGTCACACTCATAGTATCTCTTTATAGAAATAGAAACATTAAGACAATAACCACTGATAACATCTTAATTGATAACACTTTAAAAAATTGATGGAAGAAAATACAAATATCTGTACAAACACACTCCCAAACAAATATAACAGAATTGTTCATGTCAATTATAATATTCATTTATGCAACTGGTCTTATGGCCATAACTGGCATTCATAAATAAAAACATTGACAAAATTCAAGAGCAAAGATAAATGTTGGAAGAAATATTGATCCTGTTTGCCTGTAGAATAATACTTTCAGCAATGACTAAGTCTTTGTATTTTTGTACTACTTAGCACAAACTAACAATAATCCAAATTTAGTTACAGAAACATGTTTATATTCTCATTAAGAAAGGGTAAGTTAGGATTTCATAATATAAAATACCTTGGTGTGACTCTAATTAATCAAGTAAAGATCTGTTTGACAAAAACTTCAAGTCTCTGAAGAAGGAAATTGAAGATCTCAGAAGATGGAAAGATCTCCCATGCTCTTGGATTGGCAGGATTAATATAGTAAAAATGGCCATCTTGCTGAGAGCAATCTACAGATTCAATGCAATTCCCATCAAACTTCCAACTCAGTTCTTCACAGACAACTCAATTCTTCAAAGAGCAATTTGCAAATTCATCTGGAATAACAAAAAAACCAGGATAGCCAAAACTATTCTCAACAATAAAGGAACCTTTGTGGACTCACCATCCCAGACCTTAAGCTACATGACAGAGCAATTGTGATAAAAACTGCATGGTATTGGTACAGTGACAGGCAGGTAGAACAATGGAATAGAATTGAAGACCCAGAAATGAACCCATGCATCTATGGTCACTTGATCTTTGACAAAGGAGCTAAAACCATCTAGTGAAAAAAAGACAGCATTTTCAACAATTGGTGCTGGCTCAACTGGCAGTTAGCATGTAGAAGAATGCAAATTGACCCATTCCTATCTCCTTGTACAAAGCTCAAGTCCAAGTGGCTCAAGGACCTCCACATAAAACCAGATATATTGAAACTTATAGAAAAGAAAGTGGGGAGGAGCCTCGAGCACATAGGCACAGGGGAAATTTTCCTGAACAGAACACCAATAGCTTATGCTCTAAGATCAAGAATTGACAAATGGGACCTCATAAAATTGCAAAGCTTCTGTAAGGCAAAAGACACTGTCAGTAGGACAAAATGGCAACCAACAAATTGGGAAAAAAATCTTTATCAATCCTATATCTGATAGAGGGCTAATATCTAATATATACAAAGAACTCAAGAAGTTAGATTCCAGATAAACAAATAACCCTATTTAAAATGGGGTACAGAGCTAAACAAAGAATTTTCAACTGAGGAATACCAAATGTCTGAGAAGCACCTAAAGAAATGTTCAACATCCTTAGTCATTAGGAAAATGCAAATCAAAACAATCCTGAGATTAAACCTCACACCAGTCTGAATGGCTAGGATCAAAACTCTGGTTACAGCAGATGCTGGAGAGGTTGTGGAGAAAGAGGAACACTCCTTCATTGCTGGTGGGATTGCAAGCTAGTACAATCACTCTGGAAATCAGTTTTGTGGTTCCTCCAGAAATTGGACATGGTAGTACCAGAGGACCCAGCTATACCACTCCTGGGTATATACCTAGAAGATGCTCCAATATGTAATAAGGACATATGCTCCACTATGTTCATAGCAGCCTTATTTATAATAGCCAGAAAATGGAAATGATTCAGATGTCCCTCAACTGAGGAATGGATACAGAAAATGTGGTACATCTACACAATTGAGTACTACTCAGCTATTAAAAACAATGAATTTATGAAATTTTGGGGGAAATGGATGGATTTGGAGAATATCATCCTGAGTGAAGTAACCCAATCACAAAAGAACACATATGGTATGCATTGTCTGATAAATGAATATTAGCCCATAAGATTGGAATGCACAAAGTACAATCCACAAACCACAAGAAACTCAAGAAAAAGGAAGACCAAAGTGTGGATACTTTATTCCTTCTTAAAAGGTGGAACAAAGTACCCATGGAAGGAGTTGCAGAGACTAACTATGGAGTAGAGACTGAAGGAAGGACAATTCAGAGACTTCTCTACCTGGAAATCCTTCCCATATTCAATCATCAAATCTAGACACTACTGTGGATGTCAGCAAGTGCTGGCTGACAGAAGCCTGATATAGCTATCTCCTGAGAGGCTCTGACAGTACCCAACTAATACAGAAGTAGAGGCTCACAGCCATCCATTGGACTGAGTATAGAGTCCCCAATGAAGGAGCTAGAGAAAGGACCCAAGGAGCTGAAGGGCTTGCAGCCCCTTAGGATGAACAACACTATGAACTGCCTAGTACCCTCAGAGCTCCTAGGGACTAAACCACCAACCAAAGAGTATACATGGTGGGACTAATGGCTCCAGTAGCATATATATAGCAGAGGATGGCCAAGTCGGTCATCAATGAGAGGAGAGGCCCTTGGCCCTGGAAGGTTCTATGCTCCATTATAGGGGAATGCCAGGGCCAGTAACCAGAAGAGAGTAGAGTGGTAAGCAGTGGGAAGGGGGTGGGAACAGGGGTTTGTTTTTGTTTTATTTTTATTTTTTGGAGGGGAACCTGGGAAAGGAGATATTGTATGGCATGTAAATAAAGTAAGCATCTAGTTTAAAAAGAAGAAGAAGAAGAAGAAGAAGAAGAAGAAGAAGAAGAAGAAGAAGAAGAAGAAGAAGAAGAAGAAGAAGATATCCTTGATGCCCTGAGCTCAGTTATCTGGTCCATGACTCTGCCTGCCTTCTCAAGGAAACCTGTCTGACCCATGAACATCCATGTTAAGCTATTCTCCACCAATTTTCTGCCTGTCATGTCCCCCAGTGTATGATCAGAAGAGTTCAGCTGCTCTGTCATCTGAAATCCATTTTCTAGCCCACAGCTCTACCTGCATTCTCAAGAAATCCTGCTTGCACCAGAAATATCTAAGGTAGACACCCCATTCCAATCTCTTGCCTGCCAACTCCCCCTAAAGGACCCCCAACAGTGATTAACCGCACACACTCTCCTATGCTTCATTTTCTGACATAGAACTCTGAATGCATTCACAGTGGGTCATCTGCACCAGGAATAACCAGATGGTTAAAGGCCAGAATAGGAACAAAATCAACAAGAGCCAGGGCAGTGTGGTACCACCCGAGAGCAGCTATTGATTACAACAAGGCCTCGATATTCTAGTACAACTGAAGCACAATAAAATAATCTTAAATCCAATCTTATAAAGATTATAAAGGCCTTTAAAGAAGAAATGAATTATTCCCTTAAAGAAATACAGGAGAGTTCAATCAAACAGATGAAAGAAGAAAAAACTGTTCAAGGTCTTAAAATGGAAATAGAAGCAGTAAAGAAAACACAAACTAAGGGAATCCTGAAGAAAGAAAACCTAGGGAAGAGAACAGGACTATAGATAGAAGCATCACCAACAGAATAGAAGAGATGGAAGAACAAATCTCAGGTATAGAAGATACAATTGAAAAAATCCATCCACCAGTCAAAGAATATGGTAAATCTAGTAAGTTCCTGACACAAAACATACAAAGAATATTAAGACACTATGAAAAGACCAAACCTAAGTATAATAAAAGTAGAAGGAAAAACCTCCTAGCTCCAAGTCTCCAAAAATATTTTCAACAAAATTATAGAAATAAACTTTTCCAACCTAAAGAAAGATATGCTAATAAACATACAAGAAGTTTAGAGAACACTAAATTGATTGGATCAAAAAATGAAATCTTCTAGCTGCATAATAATCAAAATACAAAGTGTACAAAAGAAAGAATATTTAATTTGTAAGGGAAAAAGCTCAAGTAACATATAAAGGCAGACCTATCAGAATTACACCCAACTGCTCAAAATACACTCCAAAAGCCAGAAGGGCCCGAGAAGAGGTCTTACAAACTTTAAGAGGCTATAGATGTCATCTCCAGACTACCATACTGTTGCCTTCCTCATCCAGTTCAGCCTCTGAACTTTCGCAGTTTTCACCTGAGGCGGTCACCTGAGGATTTAAGATGAAAGACCTTCTGCAGACTATCAGCTTATCTCTGAAAGAAGTTGCCCGAGAAGTTCACACTGCTGGTGACCTTCACTCATGACTTCCTTCCTCTTGACTCCCTCCTGACTCTTCTTTCCTGCCTATATAAGCTCAAAACACCCCCAAGTAAAGAGACACCTTGATAGAACTCTACTTGGCGTCCACCTCTTTGTTCTCCACCATTTCATTTTGCAGGTCCTGTCTAACCTCTGGCTGAAGCAAACACAGACCTGAGTGGGACTGCAGGTCAGTTCTACTCACCATACTCAGTAAAAGTTTTAATCACAATAAACAGACAGAATAAGATATTCCATGACAAAACTAAACAACCAATATCTATCCATAAATCTAACCATAAAGAAGATGATATAAGGAAAATTCTAACCCAAGAAGGCTAACTATGCCCAATACATTGATATTTCTCAACATCAATGGAGTAAATACTGTAATAAAAAGATACAGGCTAACAGAAGGAATGCAAAAGCAGAATCCATCATTTGGCTGCGCATAAAAAACACATCTTAGCAACAAAGATAGACATTCCCTCAAATTAAAGGACTGGAAAAAATGTCCAAGGAAATGAACCTATGAAGCAAGCTGCAGTAGCCATCCTAACATCAAATAAGATAGACTTTCAACCTAAATTAAACAAAGGAGATAGGGAGGAACACTTCATACTCATCAAAGAAAAAATCCACAAGATGACATAACAATACTGAACATCTATGCTCAAATAAAAGGGTATTCACATTCTTAAAAGAAACATTACTAAAGCATTAATTATACATTGATCCCCACACATTCATAGTGGGAGACTTCAACACCCCACTTTCAACAATGGACAATTCAACCAAACAGAAACTAAACAGAGAAATAATGAAACTAACACATTCTGAATCAAATGATTTACAGAACATTTCACCAAAACCCAAAGAAACTTCATTTTTGTACATATGGGCCACATTGGCAACGTAGTCACAAAGCAAGCCTTAACAAAAGAAAATTGAAATAATCCTTGTATCTTATAAGACAGCAATGGATTAAAACTGGACATCATCTACAACAAAAACAACAGGAAGCCTAGAGACTCATGGAAACTGAATAACTCTCTACCCAGTGACCACTGGGTCAGAGAAGAAATAAAGAAATTAAAGACCTTTTAGAATTCAATGAAAATAAAGGCACAACAACCCAAACTTATGGGACTCAATAAAAGCAGTGTAAAGAGGAAAGTTCATAGCACTAAGTGACTTCATAAAGAAATTGGAAAGATAGCATCCTAACAATTTAATAGCACACCTGAAAGCTCTAGACCTAAAACAAGCAGTGACACCCAAGAGGATAAGTTGGAAGGAAATAATCAAATATGGGACTGAAATCAATAAAGTAGAAATAACAAGAACAATATAACAATTATATGAAATGAAGCACTGGTTCTTTGAGAAAAATTAGCAAGATAAGCAGACCCTTAGCCAAACTAATTAAAAGTCAGAGAGATAATATCCAAATTAATAAAATCTAAAATTAAAAGGGTGACATAAAAACAGATATTGAGGAAATCTCAAAACATGATTAGGCCTTACTTCAAAAACACATACTCCACAAAATTGGAAAATCTAAATGAATCTTATGACAATTCTCTTGATAGGTACCACTTACCAAAGTTAAATCAAGACCAATTCATTTACATAGACCTATAACCCCTAAGGAACTAGAAGTAGTCATAAAAAGTCTCCCAACCTAAAAAAAAAATATTAATCAAAAAAAAAAAAAAAACAGGGCTAGGTGGTTGTACCACAGAATTCTACTAGACACTCAATCAATACTCCCCAAACTTACAGAATCAACTAACCTGGGTCCATAGGGGCTCACAGAGACTGAATCACCAACCAATGTGTAACAGACCTGAGCCAGGAACATGTATGTAAGACATATATACCTTGGTCTTCATGTAGGACCCCTAAAAATTAGAACAAGGTCTAACTCTTTCTCTGATGCCTATCTTTGAATCTCTTTTCCTTAACTAGGTTCACAAGGAAAAGATGCTCTTAGTCCTGCTGCAGACTCTACTACTTTTTCTTCCTCCTTGAATAAGATATAACTCATCATCTCCTCTAAACCCAGACACACTGCTACCTGCTCCGTACTCATTCCTAAGATGTGCAGCATGATAGCTCTATTATTCTGGGACACATCTAGAACATCAGGTCAGATTTGACTGACGTACCATGGCCAGACTCAGAATGTATTTACTTCACAATGGGAGCAGCTTCATCCAGAATGGAATTAGGTATGCAGGGGTAGCGGTAATAGACTTGGACTCTGTTATTTGTGCAACTGCTTTGCCACCGGGAACGTCAGCCCAGAAAGCTGAACTAAAGGCTCTAACCAGGCTTTAAAACTGGCCAAAGGAGCCAGTTTATACAGACACGAGATATGGCTCATGTACAAGGGTCCATATACCAAGAGATGGGTTTATCGACTGCTGAAGGAAAACCATCCTAAATAAGAAAGAAATATGTGATTTATTAGAGGCAATATGGCTTCCTCTCAAAGTGACCATAATTCATTGCCCCGAGCATCAGAATGGGACTTCATAAATAGCCAGAGAGAGTCAGCTAACTGATAATGCCACAAGGGAAGCCACCCAAGCTTCCACTGCCAACATCGTGGTAGCTTTGCCGCCCACTGCACTCCCAGCCATCCCTGAATATACTGCTGAAGACTCCAAGACTCTCAGGCCTAGGTTTTTAAGCATTCTAAGTATGTTAGATAGGGTATAGGTACACACTCTGGCTCCTGAGTCAATCTTCTACATGCCCACCCAAATGCATCAAAAAAGTAATCATGTGGCCAAGTCTATCATCAATGGGAGGAGAGGCCCTTGGCCCTGTGAAGGTTCTACACCCCAGTGTAGGGGAATGCCAGGGCCAGGAAGCAGGAAAGGGTGGGTTGGTGAGCAGGGGGAGGGGGGAGAAAACAGGGGTTTTATTATCTGTTTGTTTGTTTTTTTAATTTAATTTAATTTTTTTATATTTTTTGGAGGGGAAACTGAGAAAGGAGATATCATAAGACATGTAAATAAAGAAAATATCTAAAAAAAAGTAATCATGAATAAATTATGTGTTTTTGACTGCTGTGTCCAAACAATTAAAAAAAAAGTCACATGCAAATTGTACAACATGGCTTTTTCATCAACTCCTTACTTCATTTCCATAGCATAAATTAATTTTGGGTTCATTAAATAAAGTTATAGAGTTAAAATTTCTATTAAGGAAACATACCCTTGTAATAATCAGGGTTCCCTTATATTTTTGGTTGTGAGCCTAGCCTTTAATGGCTGAACCATCTCTCCAGCCCATAATTAGGGTTCTCTAGACTTACAGAAGTTATATAATGAATACTTACACACATAAAAATGGAATTTTTGGAAGTCTTACAGGCTATTCCATCAATGGCCGGCTGAAAATGAAAAGTCCAGTAGTAATCTTGTAGTTACTGAGACCCACAAGACTAGATATCTCAGCTGACCTTCTGTATGGGCTAGAATGTGGAAACAGTAGGCTCCAATGCCAGTGAAGACATGGATGGGCAAACAAGCTGAGGACAAGCTGACAAAGAATAACACCTTCCTAGGAACATGGCTTTATATACATTCTGGCAGAAGGTGTGCCCAGGATTAAAGGTGTGTCATTCTAACTCAGAATCTGGATTAAAGGTGAGTGTCTTCCTGCCTCAAAAGTCTAAACTAAAAGTGGATTCACCCACCTCAAACCAAGCCGAAAATCTCTCATAGGTGTGTCCTCTTTGTTTATATTGCTGTTCTTTTCTAAGTATTTTCAAGGGGACAATCAAGAATGTGTATCATAGCTCTGATCTCAAAAAAATGGTTTTATTGCTTTAAAAATATTAAAAGTAAAATACAGTACAGGGTAGTTAGAAGATATCCACCAGATGCATAGCTTAATGATCTCTTTCTTTTTCTTACTCCTGCATTAGTTAGGGTTTTCCAGAGCAACAGAACTTATACAATAAAACTACATATATAGTAGAAGGTGGTATTTATTTGTAATAGTTCATGAGTTGTGGTTGCTCATGTACTACAGGACTAAGATTCCAGTTGTTCAGTCCATGAGGCTGAATAACTCAGCTGGTCTTGAGTATACAATGGAATCCCAAAGAATTTGTCTGTAATGTCATGGAAGCCATATACTTGCTAGTGAGAACAGGAACAAGCTAGGAGAAAGAAAGAGTAGGGTTGTGGGGAGAACCCACTTTGTCCATATTCTTTGTATAGGCTCCCAGCAGAAGATAAAGCCCAGAATAAAGTTGTATCTTCCCAACTCAAAAGACCTGGATTAAAGGTATTCCTTCCCATCTCAAAGATCTGTATTAGAAGGATTAGAATTGTGTCTCTCCACTTCCAATCATTTAGTTCTGGAAACATCCCTCACAGGTGTGTCCAGACTTTTGGGTTTTAGGTAATTCCAGATTACAATCAAGTTACATGACCAAAGATAGCCATCATACCTCCAATTAGATTGATATTTTATGAAAAATGCTTCTATACAAACTTGTACCTGCTCACATTTTATCTAACCTACATGTTATTGTCTAGGAATTGCCTCACAAATCATTCATACACTAATCTCAATCAACTAGGATGGATGGTCTATTGAGCATACACCCCAGAACTGATTGACCAGGGCCCTCAAACTTGAGAACTGTACTGTAACCCTGAGTTAAGGTCTGACAGAGCTTTTTAAGCCTGAGATCTACAAACACCTGTGACAAGTTAATCTACTAATCAGGATTTAGGGATAGGAGGAACATGTCTTTGTTGTACATTTATCCTGATCCCATTTGTTGGGGTATTCAACTGTGGTAGGGGTCTAACATTCATGTCTTAACTTGCCAATCAGATGTCAGGTGGTCATGTACATGTCTCTTTCTTCCAAGTAGGTTGTCAGTTTTAGGGAGGTCTTGGGAACTTAAACTTTGCTGGACCACTACTCAAAATGGAAGTCTTATTCCAAACAATTTCTTAATGTTGGTGCAGGTGTCTTTGTTATGTTGGCATCCATCCCAAGGATAGCAAAAGAAAAATACCATAAAAGCTTATACACATGTGCAGGAAATACTGCTGTGTGGTTGGTTTATGTTTAAGCTTTTTGTGGATAATTGGCCAAAGTAGATCTACTGACTTCTATTGTGATTGGTTTCCAAGGACCCAGAACATAAGAGAATATGCAATCATTAGATTACATTTTAGAAAGTTTCCTAGTAACAGCAGAAACATAGGAGAGAGTTTCCTTTATAATATTAGTAAGAGAATAAAATGGCAGTCTAGCCAGGTAACAGTTATATAGCCCTTAACATTTTACCTTGACCTTAACGTTTCATCTAGGCCTTAATATTTTACCTAGGCCTTAACACTACACATCAATTTTGAGGATGCATGAAGCAAGTTATAGACTTTACAACTTTAGAAGAAGTACAATAGCCAGCACTCTGTGCTGAGGTCACAGTATCCTTTCCCATGCTCTTAACTCTTTTCTTCCTCTGTTCCCCTGATCACTAATACATTCTTTATATGCTTACAGTTTACAGATATTTCTCCCCTTTCCCAAGAAGCTGCCCACAGTTACAAACTGTAAATAATAACAAAGTACTGTGTTAATCAGATTTCTGAATATAGCAAAATGTAAGAATAGATCTCTATATGTACATGAAGGGGATTTGTTAGATTAAACCACAGGCTGTGATCCAGGTAATCCAACAATGGTTGCCTCTGAAGGGAAGGGCCAAGATTCCAGTAGTAGTTCAGTCCAAGAGGCTGGAAGGCACATCTGGTATTTGGTATACAGTAGAATCCTGAAGAAGTAAGCATGAATTGGACTTTTTAGAGAGAGTAAATGAATCCAGGAGAGAGAGAGAGAGAGAGAGAGAGAGAGAGAGAGAGAGAGAGAGAG
>JADRCD010162884.1:0-11323 GCA_019843815.1 Montemys delectorum
GCATATACATCTGCACACCAGAAGAGGGCGGTAGACCTCATAGGACCACAGTTATAGATGGTTGTAAGCCCTCTTGTGGAGGCTGGGAATTGAACAGCGGACCTCTGCAAGAGTCACCAGGGCTCGTAACTGGTGAGCCATTTCTCCAAGCCCAAAGAATTCATTTTTCTTGAATAAAGATTTATCTATTTTTATTTTATGTGCTTTGGTATTTCATGCTTCATGGGGGTAGGGAAAATATGTCTGTGAGATGCCAGATCCCCTGGAACTGGAGTTACAAATAGCTGTGAGCTGTCATGTGGGTGCTGGGAATTGAACCCAGGTCCTTTGAAGATCAGCCATGCTTTTAACCACTGAGCCATCTCTCCATCCCCAAGGGAATTTTCCACAAGAAAAAATCATTCTCAAGATTTATTTGAAGCCATCTATATGGCTAGCGAGATGGTTGAGCCAGTAAAGGCGATTGCCACTAAGGCTGCCAGCCTGAGTTCCATCCCTGGGACCTGCACTGTAGAAGAGAACTTTCGTGTTTTCCTTTGACCTCCACACACAAACTCTCTCTAAATAAAACGTAATCACTTTTTAAAATCTCTAATATGAAAATAATAGTAGTACTTCTCCTGTCCCCGTGAAACGTTTCAATACTACCTGAGTTACAATGCTTGGATGGACTAGTCTAGATCTCTCTTTTAACATGTGGCTTCATACTGAGAATCTAAGTGTATATTTATACCATTATTACTAACAAGCATGATGCATGGGAACTTCAGAAAAACACTTGCCTTGAGTACAGTGTTAGAGGAAAGTTGTAGGAGGCATTGCTGAGTCTGTGTCACCACCTTTCTGTTTTGACTCTGCAGATGTAATCAGAGGCTCGGCAGAGTGGCCCACAAGAATTCACATGGATTCTATCCAGTCCCTCTGCCTGAGAATGTCCCCATGTGTCTTTAGACAAAATCCTTGAAGGAGACTGGAGGATTATCCACGAAGGTGAATTATTCATGGAACATTAAGAAGGAAAAAAATATTTTCTTAAAAAAAAAATATAAACTGCCTACTCTAGTGACAAAATTAAGTTAAAAATAGAGCTGGTACTGGGAAAGACCATAGAATTTTAATTAGCTCAGCATATCTCCAGGTCTGGCTCAGTGGGAAGATGGTATCATTGGGCCTGCACATATGTATCCTTGTGGGTTTAAGTAAAAATAGAGCTTGTATGTAGCCTTCCCAAGCTACTCCCTGCCTTACAAAAGCATACATCTAGGAACTAAAAGGTTGCTACTGGGCCAAGCTAGCCTTCCCCTCTCCCTTACATTGCCGCAGTCCCCTCCTCTCTTTTTCTGACCCTGATGATTCTTGCCTCCCCATCTCAAGAAAGATGCATGGAATGGCTCCCATGTTTTCCCCAGGTGTCTGTGGTCCTTGGGTAGAGCTTGTGCTTAGCAAACAACATATTGTAGGTTGTGGGGTTTCTTTGTCTGCAAGACCTGGGTCAGCATAGTCCCTTGATGGCTAGCATGGGAACCAGCTCTCCTTCACGGTACTAGTGTTACATAGATGCCTTTTGTGACTTACTGTGATGGTTGTGTTCCTCCTGGCCTCCATGGTGTGTTTCAATGAGTACTGGGAAAATGAACTATTAAGTACCTTCTCGGATCATGTGTGTTGTCGGCAGCCTGTTTTCAGCAGAGCACAAGGTGAAGTCGCTATAAGGGCATATTCTTTGGTCATTGCCCCAGCCTCTCCTCCCTATGGGAGTGAAAAGTATTAATATCAGCATTAATATCAGTATTAATTAAGCTCCGAAGCTCATGGTTTTGGGGATGGAACTGGCAGTAGATGGGGTTTCCACCTTCCCCAGTCTCCTCTCTGTTAGATCTCTCCCAGCTTCTAGTTTCCTTGCTGTGGTAGCTGGTTCTTACCTGGCTATGTGAAGCCAGTCAAGTGCTGGGCGAAGAAAGCTCTTGAGAGGCCAGACTGTGATAGGTGAAGAATCATCAACAAGAGGGAACCCACCCAACCCTTTAAGTGACATAGGAATCTTCAGACTCCATTAAAGATGGGGCTTTGGGTCCCTGTGTCTTCCTCCTTGGATGTGTTTTCACCATTTCTACAAGGGCAATGCAGAGGGTGTGCCCTGTGCTCTGTCACTACAAGGGTTCTGTAGATGAAAGGCACTTTGATTTGAAGCACATCTATCTGATCCCACTGACCTCTCACCTGCCAGGCAGCCTGGTCTGAGGAAATCCTTCCTATGTTTCTCTGCTTCTGTCAGATCATGCCGCCTGGCTGGACGGGTCCCTGTGGACACACTCACCTAGATGGGGGCTACCTGCACATCTGCTATGTCTGGGGCCCAGGCTAGCTCACAACCTTCCATCTCCTAAGTAACCTCAGTGAACACAGGGCACAGATGTGCAGAACATGGCTGTCAAGTTGACTATAGATGTGTCAAGGCCCTGAAATGACCCCCCCCCCTCTGCTATGAGCCAGGGCCTGAAATTCAACCAGGAGGACACAGGCCCCTATTTTAAGCCACAAAGAAACATTACCCTTGAGAATAGTAATACAGCCAACTCCACCTCTGTGTCCTGGAGACTGAGCTCACCTGACTCTCCTGGACCTAGGACTCCTGAAGGAGTACAGGTGGGTCCTGAGCTTCCAAGAATAAATCCTACCTACTTTTTTTTTTGTTTGTTTTGTTTTATGTTTTTAGAGGGGTGGGAAAGGTGTGATGCTTTCTATTGTTAAAATGATTATAATGTGAAATTTACCTGCGGAGCTGTCTCACTGGCCATTTGCGTTCAATTCCCAGAAGCCACATAAAAGTGGAAAGAGACAGCTGATTCCTGGGGGCTGTCCTCTGACCTTCACAAGTGCACACTGGAACATGTGTGTACACATATTCACATACTCACATTACACGCACATGCACATTAATAAAGTTTTGAGTAGCCACTGATCTGTATTTGCAGAAATGGTTAAGATGCCATTTTAAAAAGTGTTCATTCCTGCAATCTAGAATACAGTTTCTGCTTCTGAGTTCCACACTCCCTTCTCAGTGACCATTTCTCAGTGAAATAATTCATATTTCATACACAGCTTGTTTCTTTTTTTAATTTTAATTAATTATTTATTTATTTTATGTACATGACTACACTGCAGCTACCTTCAGACACACCAGAAGTGGGTATCAGGTCCCATTACAGATGGTTGTGAGCCACCATGTGGTTGCTGGGAATTGAACTCAGGACCTCTGGAAGAGCAGTCAGTGCTCTTTAACTGCTGAGCCATCTCTCCAGCCCATGGCCTCTGTTTCTATGTGGCACTTTAAAGTCATAAAGGAGCTCTCTTTTGTAAAATAGAAATCTGAGGCTCCCTGTCCTAAGTGAATGAGACATGGAGAACAACAGTGGGATGACCTGCCATAAAGCTGCCGTGGAAACATGATGCAGGGTGAGTCCGACAGTGCAGTGTGACCCCAACAGAAAACACCACCCAGGCACTGTGCAAAGCCTTGAGCTGTCCAGCCTCCAGTCTCTGCTTCTCTTCCCCATCAGAGCCGTGGTGTCCTCTGGTGTTTTCATTCACTAGTAAAGTTAACTATATGGGGGACTTTTTACTAAAGACTAATGGAACATTTAACATGAGATCTACCCCTTGGATAGTTTGTAAAAGAACCGGCAAGGTATGGTGTGCCTTCAGGTGGAGTACCCCCAGCAGATCTGTGGAGCTCACCCATCCCACTTGACTAAACTTTATACTAGCTCATTAATGGTTCCCCTTCCCTGACCCCAGCCTGCACAGCTACCATTGCACTCTGGTTCTATGGCTCTGCATATTTTCAGAGGAATTATGTAAGTTAAGTCATACAGTGTTTGCCTTCTGTGACTGTGATATCTCACTGGGCATAATGTCCCAGAAGTTCATCCGTGTGGCATAATCTCTTTCCTCGTTAAGCTGAATGCTACTTTTCTGTGTGGTTTCTGCCCAACTTAGCTTATCCATTCATACGATAATGATGGTAGAGTTGTTTCCGTGTCTTGACTATTTTGGGTAACACAGTAAATGTGGGAACACTCACAGGAGGACCATGGATTCACTCACTTCAGGATCCTGATTTTAGATCTTTTAGATATAAATTCAGACATGGGATTTCTGGGTCATATAGCAGTTCTATTTTTACTTTTTATTTTTGAGTAACAACTGTATTGCTTTCTATAACACTTTCCATTCATAGCCCACCAATAGATGGATTTGCTTCTGAGATGCTGACTGGTTTCCGAGCCTCTCTGCATAGGCAGCCCTTGCTTCTGCTGAGAAGTCAGTCGACATACTTTCCGGTCCACACTACCCTCTGGCCAAACAGTGTAATACTGGCCTTCTCTTGGGGCTGTGTTCAAATACTATTTCCTTAGCAAAGCCCTCCCCTGGGTCTGGTTCTCTCTTTTGCATTTCTGAATGCAAGGCTCACGTAGCAAGTGAGTCTTTTCTTATTGCTGCCCTCGAGACCAGCAATCTGGCCTGGTCACCTTGCCATCTCCGTAACATAGAGCTATGCATAGCCCTTTGGAATGAGTGCATGGAAGGACTTTGTGATGCATAGCTTTCTTTTGTTAGAGGTTATTGGTCCTGTGTGTCCTATCAGCCAAGGGGCAAGATGGGATGCTAAATAAGACCATGGTCCTTACTCTTTTGGTAACTGAAAGGGCTCTTTCCAATATTTTTGCTATGACATGCTTTAATTATCTTTAGGCTACCTTGGCAAAGAAGTAAATCGAGTACAGAGAATTCAGAAGTTAAGGCCCACATGGTAACTCACTGGGTAAAAAGCCAGGAAAACTGTGCCTTCTGTGGTTGAGGTGACTTTCTTAAGCTAGTTGATAAGAGAAACAATCCTTCTTGTGTTGCAGAAGCCACATGCTTTTACAAAAAGGAGGCAGAGAAAGGTGTCTGAGTAGTTGTTAGCTGACTTTCTGAGGATGTGAAGAGCCCTCCCTCCAGCCAGCTTTTTGTACTGGGGGCTTTAGAGTACTCGACCTTGTTTAAGGTAAAGGGATGTTTGTTTGGCAAAAGCAGGGGTTGGAGTGCCCTTGACATTAAAATGTTGCTGGGATTTGAGGCTCTTTCGAAATGTTACTGGGCGTCGTAGCCATGTGGGCTTTCTCTCCGGTCCCTGCTTTGGGTCTTGCTTCTCATTTGCGTCTGCTTCCTCCTTCAGGATGTACAGCCTGGCTTGCTTACACTCACAGATTGCCTGCGCGCGCCAGTCTGGGTCTAGAAGCGGACATTTCTGGCAGAACTAACTCTACGTATCCCAGTGACCATGAACTTCCCTCTGCAGGTGTCACTTCCTTCTTGGCAATGGAGATAGTACCTGATATCTTTATTTATAGGTTGTGAGGGCTTCTGAGGTGAGGCATCTATCTACATGTGCTTTGGAGGTCCTGGGTGTGATTTGCACCTGATTATAGATCTTTTTTGAGATCTTGGGCAGATTTCCAAACCAGAGAGCCAAACAAGTCCATCCTCACTTCTGAGCCTGTGACACTGAGGACAGCATAGCCACCACAAAGTGCTTCAGGCCTAGGAACTCCAGCTCCAAGATAAACACCTCTGTGCCCTGAAGGGTTGCCCGTGATGGAGAAGCCAGTCAGAGTGGCACACAGGCCAAGTGGAGGGTCAACTCAGTTTACAGAGGTAAATGAGGAAGTGCAAGGCTGCCAAACCCTGGGGTGATTTCCCCTTCCCTGGGCGAAGGTCACTGCCTCTCTGACAGGGCTGTTCTCACTAGCCTAGCAGACATTGAGGCTGTACTTAGAATACTGTCATATGATCCAATTCTGACAGCTGTGTACTCGCTGGCCATTTCCTTTTGAGTGTTTCTGGTGGCCACAGTCATTGAGACCCTGCAGGCTGCTACGTTTCAGGAAGCCACTCTGAAGAATGTCTATGATTTCCTTCATCATTGACGGATATATTTTTGGCATTGCATGTACCCATGTGTATCCCTATGAAACAGCCTTAATAATACAGCCCAGCCTTCTGCCCGTCTTCCAGCTCTTCCCCTCTCCAAAAGCTTCTGCTTGTCCATTTGTCCTGGTTCAGTCCCACGGTTTGCCTTTACTTAGTTCACATCTGTGCTGGCTCACACAACGTCTAGAACTCTGAACCCTAGTCTGCTGTCTTTTTAAAAGGCTTAATACAAATGGTGCCCACTGTACTTGTCCTTTCAAAACTCCTTCTATTTTCACTGTTATCTCATTTTAAAAATTGTGTGCGTGCCTGCCACAGTACACATACAGGAGTCAGAGGACAGCTTTTCTGAGTTAGTTCTCTCTTTCCATCTTGTGGCTCCTGGGGATTGAACTCAGGTTGTCAGGCTTGTCAGTGGATGTATTTACCCACTGAGCCATCTTGCTAACCATTACAAAAGAAAAAGAGAAAGCCTGGATGTCCTACCTCAGAGGCTCTCTGGCTTTGATGTAGGGAGAGAAGGAAACAGGAGCCATGTCTATACCGATACTGGGTACCGTCTGGCGATTAAGCTGGGTTTAGGACTTCTGATTTGAGACTTTAAAAATACAAAGAAAATCAGCAGATGATGCAAAAAATGGTGAGATTCTGTCTTCTCTCTGTGGAAATTAATGTTCAGAAGAAATGGAGGGGAAAGCAGCCCACACATGGCCCAGTTCTGGAGCCTGTGGAGGGCTGATAGGAGAAATGGGACCCAAACTCACAATAGCTATGCCCTGACCTTTGTCTTCAGCTTCTTCCCACTCCCCTGCACCCCTGCTCACTCTCTTTTTCATAGGTCAATGACAAGAAATTACACACAGGCTTGCACACATAACACAGCTTTCAAGAACTTTTTGCTTTGTTTTGTATTTTTACGTTTTGTCTTGTGTTTTGACCAAGGAAGAGTTTCTTTGTTGCCAGGAATGGAATATAAGAAATGATGAACAGGGCATTTATTTTCTTCTTCCTCTTTCCACTAAGACTCTGATTTTCTGTTTGATGATTAGAAACTGATAGCACTCTGGCACCTCTAACCATCTTACTGTGAGGTTCAGCCCTGTGTGGTCCAGACTGACTTTGGAGTCACTGCAATCCTCCTGCCTCAGCCTCCTGCAAGCTGGGATTATAGCCCCCGCATCTCCTCTGTCCGTTTTATTTTATTCGAGGAGCTGGCAGTCTGTGTTCAGGGGAAAGCTTTAATGAGAGAGTAGCAACCAAGTTGATGGGGGTGGGATACGGGAACCCAGGGGTATGGACTTGAGCATGTCACTGAACATTAGAGGCGAGATAAGGTTTTGTACACTGGGTAGCACGAGTCCTGCTGTGTTTCCCTGCTGCTTGCTTAAAGGAAGGAATAGCACAAAGGCACCCACCTGACTCCTTCAAAGGCACAGTCCACATAGGAACATTTGATCTTCTAAGCAGGCCTTGGTGCTTGTATGCTGCCTACTTGTGGACATATTCCTAATTGACTTCTTAATGGCATTTAAATGGCACTTCTTAATTGACAGGAAAAAGCAAAGGTTAATTGAAGGTGACCCTGAATTGTGTGATGCAGCTCCTCCTCCATGGTAAAGATTCACTATGTTTTTGAATGATGAATTAAGAGATTAGAGATGGGGAAGGGGGGCTGGAGAGATGGCTCAGCGGTTAAGCGCACTGACTGATCTTCCAGAGGTCCTGAGATCAATTCCCAACAACCAAAGGGTGGCTCACCACCATCTATCATGGGCATCAATGCTCTCTCCTGGTGTGTCTGAAGACAATGGTGCTATAGTTGTGTCCTTGAATATTTCCCAACAACCCATGTGTTAAAGGACTGACCAACAGGATGTGAAAACTTTCAGAGGGCAGGCATGATGGGGGTCATGCCCTCAAAGCAGACTGTGGGACCATAGTCTCTTCCTCTCTGCTTTATTTCTTGGATAAGGAGAGTGGTGTTTGCTTCACTGTGTGTTCCCTCCATAATGTGCCGCCATGTGCCTAATGACAGCAGAGCTGACTGATCACGGGCTGGGACCTTGAAAACTGGAACCCAAAGGAATGCTTCCTCTCTGCAAGTTGACTTGTTGTGGTGACAGAAAGCTAACTAATACAGATGACATCAGATGACATGAATCACAAACACCTCCCACATTTGGTTCTCCTCTTCAGGGACCCTGTTTCTCATCCTTCCTGTTCTTCATCCATTAACAGATAGTCCATCCATCACCCGCTGAGCTGCATGCCAGACTCTGAGGGCAGAAAGACACTTTGTGTTATTGAGACATGTAACATCATCCCTAATATACCTGTGGATCTGATCATGATGCAGAGATCACTGCTGTGGAGGCACGCAATAAGTACAGTAGGGATGGGTGGAGAATCTTTTGTTCCCCTAACCCACATCACAAAAAAGTCACATGTATCAGAAGAGAAGAAAGCCCCAAGAGCCCTTAGTCTCTCATGTATGTCTCCTGTTAATTTGTCACTGAGATCTGGAAGAGATCCTTTGCCTGTCTGGTGCTCTGAATGCTCCAGGGTGAATAGGTCATGTCACGTGGTTCATGTGGGAGCCCACAAGTGCCTGTGACCTTGAAGTCCCTCTGAGCCTTCCCTGTGTCTTCTGATCTTGACCATGTTGACTTTAAGAAGACTGTCTGTGATTGTCACTAAGATCCCCCAAGTTTGCCATGCTTTCCCTGAGAAGTAAGGTGGCTAAGCACCTGTTAGCCCCAGCCAGGCTCATGTCAGGAATTCCACCACCTGACCACAGAAAGGCTCTTCCCCAGGATCTTCTTAGAGAAAAGCAAAGGTGTGTGCTTGAAGGAGATTGGGAACAATCAGGGCCTCGAATTTGGAAGATGCCATTGCATATGGCTTCTTCCATGCCATATGACTCAGGGCCAGATCTGGGGTCCTGAGGAACCTGTGGAAGGGAGGGTCTGCCTCTAGTAAGAAAGAGCTGTCTCCTTTTTGATAACAGTATCTCTAAGGGTCAGAAATGACACAAGCACATTTGAGTGGCAGAGAAACGGACAGAAGAATAACTTTGGCAAGAGGAAGAGGAGGTGAGCACTTTATGGACTTGGTGATTTTCCGTTCAATGTTTTCCTGATGCAAGTGTGATCTAGGAGACCCCCATAAACCCCAACCCTGAGCCACTTGCCGCTGCAAAGCCTAGCACCGGGGTCTCACAGTCTGTGGAGTATGTTAGGTCCAATGATTTGAGAAGCTGTTGAAGGGACACAGGAAGTCATTTAAACTCAAGTGCCATAAAGCAGGTTGTAATTGGCGACTGGAGACACAAGGGACTTCTTAACAGAGATTCTGACTGAGACTTAGAAGACAGAGTACTCTCGCTCTCATGTTCTCTCTCTCTCTCTCTCTCTCTCTCTCTCTCTCTCTCTCTCTGTCTCTCTCTCTCTCTCCCTCTCTCTCTCTCTCTCTCTCTCTCTCTCTCTCTCTCTCTCTCTCTTTCTCTCCCCAAATATTGGGGGGGGGAGTTTAAGTTTGGGAAGTAGATAAAGACCCCAGTGCTGTCTTCCGTAGCCATCTACTGACTGTTCTTCAAAATCTCCAGGAATGGCCAGGCAGTAGGAGCATATGACTTTAATCTCAGCATTTGGGAGACAGAGGCAGGTGGATCTCTGAGTTTGAAGTCAGGATTCTACAGAGTAAGTTCCAGGGCAGCCAGAGCCACACAGAGAAACCTTATCTTAAAAAAAAGAAAAAAAGAAAAAAGAAAAAAGAGGAAAATCTCCAGAAATGAAGGATTCTTTTTTAAATGGTGAGGCAGCCAATTGTCATGTGTATTTTAGATTATGTGGAGCACTAGTTAGTCTTAGACCCATGAACTGTGGTATTTGTCAATATTTGCACAGTAATTATATTTACTTCCCACTCTTAAGTTCTTAAGACTTCCCACCGTATTCGTCAGTTCTGTTGGAACATGGCTGATGGCCAGAGGGTCTGTGAGTGGCAGGAAGGTTCTGGGGTCTGTGAGATAGGCTCCCAGATGTAATGGGAATATTGCAGTCATCTGACCCCCTTCCAGATGTGTGCAGCCCTCCATATTTATGCAGATGTCATATGGAGGTATTCCCACCTACTGCTCAAGCTGTTTCATTGTGTGCTTTTCCCTCTTGGCAAAAATCCCACGCTTGGATTAAGGTCAGATTGCAATTCCTTTTTTTATTTTTGAACATCAGTAAGTCACACTAAGTCTCGGGCACTAAAGAAGCCTGGGCACTTTCATAGGAGGTGAGAATATGATTTATAGACTCTCATGTTTCCATTTCCCATGAGTCAGGTGAGTCCCAAATAGCAACATTCTGATTGTCAGATGGGAAAATGAGAGTAAGGCAGAGATCACGTAGCCTGGAGAAACTGAACCTTTAAAGCAGGTACACATATCAGTGTAGCTGAGATTCAGGACATACACACATGTGTATACACCTTCTCTTTCTCTGTGTATGGATATGTGGCACTCCTAAATCACGTTTGTATTTATATTTATGTGTTTCGTGTGTGTGTGTGTGTGTGTGTGTGTGTGTGTATGTGTGTGTGTGTGCAGGACAAGAGGCTTTTTGTATATCTTCTAGAAGTATGGTTCTCAAGCTGTGGGTCACAACCCTTTTGACAGATCTCTATCTCTAAAAATGCTTTTACATTACAGCTCTTAACAGTAGCAAAATTGAAGTTATAAAGTAGCATTGACAATAAATGTTTGGGGGCTGGTGAGATGGCTCAGTGGTTAAGAGCACCGACTGCTCTTCCGAAGGTCCTGAGTTCAAATCCCAGCAACCACATGGTGGCTCACAACCATCCGTAATGAGATCTGACGCCCTCTTCTGGTGTGTCTGAAGACAGCTACAGTGTACTTACATATAATAAATAAATAAATCTTAAAAAAAATAAAAATAAAAACATAACTTAAAAAAAAAAGAAAATAAATGTTATGGCTGGGGGTCAACACAACATGAGGAACTCTGTTAAAGGGTTGCAGTGTTAGGAAGGTTGAGAGCCACTGCTCTAGAACATGCTCTTCTCGTCCTCCCCGCTCTCTTTCCTGATGTGCCTGGGTTTCCTAGACTCCAGGAGCTCTCTGCAGAAGGGAGACAACAGGGTACTTTGACCTTGACTCTAATTACAGAGAGGAACAGTTTTGCCAGTTGGGCTTTGGGCCACCATGTCCCTCAGGCATCGTTCTCTCTTGTCCTGCTTGGCTTATCCACAGGGCTCTCTCTGGCATCCTCAAGATGCTTCTACCAGCTACACCGGGTGGCACAGGTCTTGACATTTCCTTCGATCCTGCTCACCTAGG
>JADRCD010162887.1:0-13639 GCA_019843815.1 Montemys delectorum
CTTCCCTTTTGTCAGAGTAGTTTATCACAGGCAGGAAATTTTCTAAGCACACATCAAATTGAAAACTCTCATGACCATAAAATTTCACTTTTAGAAATTCCACCCAGTTTAAACGCATCTGTATGTGTACTGAAAGCCACGAAGAATGATAGTCTTGACAGCATTACTCAGACAACATATGCCACCAATAATGGAGTCATAACTCAAGTATGTGAAATTTTTTAAAAGGTCTCACAAACCCAAAGGAAAAGAAGCAATAGAAATATGGAGATAAAATGGAGACAGTCCCTCCCCAAATGAAGATGCCCAGATGACTAATAAGCATTTGAAAAAGTGCTAATGTCGTTAGTCATCAGAGAAGTGTAAAGTAAAGCAATATCCAAAAGCCTCATACATCCATCTGAATGGTTGGAAGCAAATAAGACATGTCTGGGAGATGGTTCCGTCAGTGGAGTGCTTGTTGAGCAAGCATGAGGAACTGAGTTCAGATTCCCAGTATCCATATAAAAATCCAATATGGTGCTGACCTGCAGTGTGATGCCAGAGAAACAGGGGCAAGAGTGTCTCTAGGTGTGGAGGTTTGAATATGCTTTTTTTCAAACTACTAGGGAGTGGCACTATTAGGAGGTGTGACCTTGTTGTAGTAGGTGTGGCCTTTTGGAAGAAGTGTGTCCCTTTGGGGGAAGGCAGAGGGTGGACTTTGAGACCTTCCATCTAGCTGCCTGGCAGTCAGTCTTCTCCTGGATGCCTTTGGATCAAGATGTAGAACTTTTGACTCCTCCAGCCCCATATCTGCCTAGATGCTGCCCTGCTTCCTGCCTTGATGATAATGGGCTGAACCTCTGAACCTGTAAGCCAGCTACAATTAAACATTGTCCTTTATAAGAGTTGCCTTGTCATGGTGTCTCTTTACAGCAATAAAACCTTCACTAAGACACTAGAACTTGCTGGCCAGACAGGTTCAGTGGGAGACCCTGTTTAGGAAAATTAGATGGAAAACAATTGAGAGCAACCTCCAATGGTAACCTCTGACCTTTATGTGTCACACACAGACACACACTCACACAGACTCACACACTCACACATACTCACACACATTCTCACATACACTCACACACACACTCACACGTACATACTCACAACATGCTCACACACATATACATACACACACTCACACACACTCATACACACACATTCACACTCTCACACACATACATACACATACTCTCACACTCACACACTCACACACATATTCACATACACACACATACACACACTCATATGCTCATGGAAGAAACATAACAGTGCTCTCTGAGATTCTGCTGCTGGCAGAGGCTAGGCACAATCACTGCTTTCACACATTGCCAGTTGGAGTAAAGCTTTTGTGATGCTTTTTGGCACTTTCTCCTAAGTTCCAGTATATGAAACTTATTTGTTTCCTAGTAGTTCCACTAGAATACACATCGTGGATGGAGCTGCAGATGACCATGTGTTTGTTCACCACGCTTGAAACCCGGGTTCTATCCCCAGGACTATATAAATGGGTTTGGTGATCCATGCTTATAATTCCAGCATTTGGGAGGTTGAGGCAAGAGAATCAATAGTTCAAGGTCACCCTTGGCTGAAAAACACTGGTCTGGATATATGAAACTTAGTTAAAAAAAAAAAAAAAGTATGGCCACATTCCTCAAAAGACATTGTGACACTCATCAATGTGATATCTGTGAACTCACATAGATAATGCAAAACGGGGAGGGGGAATTCAGAGGGATGGATCAGTTTGTGGTCAACTAAAGACATTTCCTTGAACAGAGCTCAGTGGCAGCAACACAGTGGCTATGGGAACATGCAGCAAAGTCAAGTGTATTCAAACCACAGCAGACAAGAATCAGTGAGACAGGAAGTGGCTCAGGACAATACACCTGCAGACCACTCACACCCAGCCATCTATTTCCTTCAACTAGGCTTTTCCTCTCTTCCAAGGTGCAGTCAATCACAGAGGGGAAGCCAAACAGGAAAAGCCAGAAAAGAGAGTTGATAAATACACATTCTCATATCACTGTGCCCACTTCACACAGCGCAGTATCCCCTGACCAGGAAATGGTCCTGCCCACAATTTGGATAAGTCTTCTCACATCAATTAGTGTCATCCGGACAACTGTCCACAGACATGTCCTGAAGCAAATCTCCCAGGTGAGTCTAGATCCCGTCAGATTGTCAATGAATGGCCATCCTCACACTTGGCAACATGAAAATGAAAAAGACAGACCCACAGACAACCACTCAGCTGACCTTTACAGATAGAATGTTGAAAGATGCCCAGGCCAAAGGGTACAAAATGTGTAAGCCCACTGATCTAAGTCAAACAATTAGGGAATCCAGCACTAGAGGGAATAAGGAAATGTAGTAACTAAGAATAAAAGGAAGAAAAGGCAACCCTATTTACAGAACATTCTCCTTGACCAATCTGAGCTTTTCTGTGATTTCTCTTATTTTCATGAACCACCATGTATATCATCTACATATTCTTCTGTCTGTTTGTCTATCTGTACAGATTGTCTTTATTTTACAGATTGATAATTTGATACGTATATACTTCATGCAGCAAGCAAATCTGGATGTTTTCCAAAAATGATGGTACTTGTCTTTCGTTTCAACTCCTTGGAAAAATGAAGCAGGGGGATTTTGATTTCAAGGCCAGCTTGCGATATATAGCAAGACCCTTAAGGAATGATAAAACCAGGCCATAGAGACAGTTCAGCTGAGTGCTGGCTACTCAAGCCTAAAGATCTGAGTCTGGATCCTTGAAACCCATGTGAAAGCCAGATGTGGTGACACCACCATGTATATCATTCATATTTTCATCTATCTGTTTGTCTATTTATTTTTTCTTTCTGTCTACCAATTTATCCATCCATCCATTCATCATTCATCTACCATCTGTCAGTCTATGTATAGTCTATCATCTATAAATCCATTTTCTATTATGCCTATTATCTATCAATGTATTTAGCATACATATATAATCTATAGATGAGTGCAAAGATCTATAGATAGATGCATAGATGATAGATGATACATAGATACATATGTGGGTAGATGAACAGATACTAGCTGCACAGATAGGAAATGGAAAATGTTTAGAAAATATTTGATGTCAACCCCTGGCCTCCACACAAAAAATACAGAGGGATTGTCTCAAGTCTGGGCCATTAACCAGGATAGAAAGAACAACATGAGGTGGTGTACTGCAAGCAGTTAACCTCATTCTCGTCTCTTAATTTGAGAAATTCCTCAAGTGTCTCAGCCTCAAATTGAATAATTTTCCAATTTCCTCCTTAAGGTAATTTTTTAAACTACTGCATTTTATAGGCTGAAGCATGAGAGACGATGACTACTGTATGTCTTTTTAATTAGATCCTCTACATGATAATTAAAATCTCACTCTGCAACCTAGCTATTCTTAAACTCTGCAGTAATGCTCTTCTGGCTGGAAGTGAGCTGACCATCTGGAAGCAGTAAAATATCTTAACCTTAAAATGTGAACTATCAGTTAGAGATACCACAAATGAGATGTATTCTTCATTGCTTTGATGGGAGAAATGCCAAGGTTCCATCCTTATTTCTGTCTAATCAAGAAACTGCAGAGTCTCACAGTTGGTAGAAGGCTTCCAGAAGTTGAATGAGCCTTCTTACTTCATCTTCATAGAACAAGTCATGACCCATGCTCCCCTCTGAGAGCCTTGGGGCCCATGGTATTTCAGGGTGGAGTGGGATCAAGTCCATTCTTGGAAATATCTTATTTTTTTTTTTTTAAATTTGGCAGTTGCAGACAAAGCTCCAAAGCCTTGGAAATATATAAGGGAAAAGGAGAGTGGTTGGAAGCTTAGAAATAATTGGAGTGGAGAGAAGGGTACATGGGGAAGATGTTGAATGAGAACAAATTATGAAAGAGAGATGCTTGAGGATGCAGAAGAGGATGGGAGGAAAAGGAAAGCTTTGACTGCGGTACACAAGAGTTCTTACAACAAAGTCTGGCATAGTGGCTCGTGGTGATAATCTTAATGCTTGGTATGGAGAAAAGACCGTTACAAGAGACTAGGAAATAGAGCAGAGATCTTCCATTAGAGAATTTAAACAAGGTGGTCCAGGAATTCCAACCTGCTAGTCAAAGAATGCTGTAACTTGTCATCTCAGAGCATTGCAACCAGAGCATGACACAGCTTCCTCAGCTCTGGGATGGCAGACACATGTCCTTCTGCTCATCCCTGACTTTTATGTGGAACTGGAGATTGGAATGCAGGTTGCTGGGTTACACAGTATTCCACTTGCCTTTCTGTCACAGACAATTGATAAAAACATTCCAATAGAAAGCAGCTTAAAGGAGAAAGGTGTCCCCTTCCACCTCACCATACTCATGCCTCTACCAAACATATCCCTAACTCTTTCTTTTTTTTATAAAACACAACAAGAGTGCCTTGGTCCATGGCAAGGGAAGCTTGGATCTGTTTAGTTACACCGTGGCAGCAGACGAGAAGCAGAGAAAGCACAGGCAGGAGCCAGAGCAGGCAGCATCTTCAAGGTCCACTCCCAGCAACTTATAATTGCTGGCTAGATCACAGCTCCAAAGGTTCTAGTACCTTCCGACATAGCACCACAAGCTGGGGAAGGTTCCAGCACAGGAGCCCATGGGGGATGTTTCACAATTATAACAGTGACATTTATCAGCTTTATTTTACCGGTCTATATTTTATAAGTTTATCTACAGTTTTTGGAGCATCCCGAGGCAATGAGATGCCTGTTATTATTTGCATGTGTGCATGTGTTTGTGTACACGTTGTTTATGTGTGCACACGAATACATGTATACATCTGTATGCATGCATGTTGAGACCAGAAGTCTAAGTTGGGTGTCTTCCTCTACCATCCTGCACCTTACCTTTTGAGAGAGGGTCTCTCACTGATACCTGAGCTCACCAATTTAGCAAGAATGGTTGGCTAATGAGTCCCAGGAATCCTCATCTCCACCTTCCTAGTGCTAAGGCTACAGGTGCACACCATCAGGCACTACTTTCTTATGTGGGAGCTATGGATCTGAACTCAGTGGGCAGTTTACCTACTGTGTTAGCTCCCTGGGCTATGACTCTTGCCATCTGTGGAGTTTTGAGATGTATACATGTTCAAGGTCAGGGCAGAGCCTCCGCAGCATTAAACCCCTGGGAAGCTTTCTTCTGAATGATCTTCTTCATGGACACTGACTGCTCTGGCATTTTCCTCCCTGACCCCTGAGCTCGGCAGCACAGGAGTGTTTTGCAACAGAACCAATCATATCTGGAGGAGGGCTGTGACCAGGAGTCCTGCTGGAGGGCAAGTGAGCCCTTTAGATTTAATGATTTATAACCAAGTTGCTGCTGGTGTATGATACAGCAACCTTGAGTTAACACTCCCCCACTTCCTTGTGGAACACTAGCAAGACCCTTCAACCATTCTTCCTCGTTTTCTCTGCTTGGTGCCTTGGTAGGAGGCTGGCAGCCCAAACAGCCAGACAACTCAATTGAGTCCCCATACCTTCTTTCCCGTTTCAGTTTCCAGTTGTGTGAATAGCATCTTTACCTTCCCACACTTCCTCTCAACCCTTCTTCCCATCTAAACTTGATCCAGGGGATTAATTTAATTAGAATAAACTCCAGGTCTCTGAATATATTAATCCTCTTCTTAAAGGCTGGTGTTTCTACATGCTGCTGTCTTTTATAGCTTTGCTGAGTGCAATGAGCCTTAGCCAGAAGCTGGGGTAGGAGGCAGACATCTTCCTTGTTGCTCAGGGCTGGGACTCATTTATTTGGTAGCAGGGCTGTTCCGTTTGATGAGGATAGATGGCTCTCAACTGCTGACCCACAACCTGTGGTGTCTTCAGACTCCTCCTTCAATGTGTGCACCAGCTATTTGATTAAAGAGGGTGACTGTGAAGGGACGGCGCATGTGGTTTCCTTACGTATTTGTGGATGTCAGACAGATTCTTCATTTTCTGGACTCAGTAGGACTTAAAAGGCTGAATATTGGCTCAGGTCAAGGGATGTTTAATTCATTACCCGTGAGACTATAATAGCCTGGTGGGAGTTGTAGGTGGCTAATAACTTCCTAGAATGTTCTTCACTTTCTTTCTCATCCCCCCTTGTTCTTGCCTGCCATGCACAGAAGTCAGATGTGAAAGAAAGGGAAGGAGTTTCTAGACTGCAGGACTTCTACAAGGTACGACTTCCCTCACTGTCCTTTCTGTCCTCCCACTGTGTAATAGTTTGATTGAAAAATGACCCCCAAAATGTACCCTATACTTGAACACTTAGTCTCCAGTCAGTGAGGCTGTTTGGGAAGGTTATAGAGCTTTAAGAAAATGCTGTCCTGTAGGGGGAGTATGTCACTGTGGGTGAGATTTGAAGGTTTATAGCTTGGCCCTACTTCTTGTTCTCTGTTTCCTGTATGTAGATGAAAATGTGACCAGTCAGCTTCCTGCTCCTCCTGCTGTGCCTTTCTCCACTAGTATGGACTCTATAACTCTGGAACCATAAGCTAAAATAAGCCCTTTCTTCTTCCAGTTGCTTTTGATCATGATGTTTTGTCACAGCAACAGAAAAGTAATGAACACACACACACACATGTACATGCATATATGTGCACATGTACACATACCCTAAACCCCAGAACATGAACTCAAGATGGCATCCTATGTTAGCCATCATTAGAAGCCCAGGCTAGTTCTCACTAACCACTAGAGATCATTACTAGCACTATTAGTTTTCATGACTAGGATAAAAACCAAGTTACTCCTACTGCCAACTACATATGTGGGGAGCAGGGTCTTCCACTTCATAATAACAAGCTCTGGGGACTCAGAGTGGTGAAGGTAAGGAAGGCAGTTTACTTAGGAACTTTCCAGGTTGGATAACAACTCAAACAAAATAGTAGACATGGTAACTAGGCTCAAAACAGTCATGTTTATACCTCTAAGCACAATTCCCTTCATCCTCTTCCTCTTCCTCATTGGCAGAAGACTTGGGAAGGTACAATCTTTCCTTCAGTCACCTAGGTTTCATTCATCCCACCCCTTCATTCCTTTCTCATCTCCAATCCCCAGTTATTGCTCATGTCCTACTTAACAGATTTTTGATCTTATAGATTTGCTATTGTGAGAGTCCCCTGCTTCATGACAATACTTATTATTTCCCTGCCCTGAGATTAACCTGTGGTTTAAGTGTATAATATCCAATAGTCAGATGTTGGGGCAGGAGACCCAGTTATCTCCTTTGTGTCTAAAGCTTGTAGTTATCTAAGACAATTTTGTATTGCAAATGGACTATCATATTTTGCTTCTCACATATAGAAGAATAGTACGCCTATCCAAATATTAAAGTAAAACCTCTTTATGACTCAATGAAGTAATAAATACTTTATTGAAAAATGGAAATAAGGCCAGATGTATAGGTATGGACCTGCAATTCCAGAACTTTGGCACCTGAGGCAAGGGCATCACAAGTTCGATAACAGCCTGGACTATGTAATGAGACCCATTATAAAACAAAGTAAAGGAAGGGAAGAAGGATGGAAAGGGAAAGAGGGAAGGGAAAGGCTGTCAGGAAGGAGATATCTGAACAAATATTTCCTCAAAGGAGATCTTTGAGTGACCTAAAAAACACATGAGTGTTTATTATCATTCATTATCAAACAAGATGAAAAGGACCCAGGTGTGGTTGGCCTTTGTAACCCTGTACTGGGTAGTTTTATGTCACAAGGTAAAGTCATCTGAGAGGAGGGAGTATCAACTGAGAAAATGCCTCCTTAAGATCAGGCTTCAGGCAAGTTTGTATGGCATTGTCTTAATTAGTGATTGATGGAGGAGGGGGTATTCATTGTGGGTGGTGCCATCCCTAAGCTGGTGGTCCTGGTTTCTAAAGGCTGAGCAAGCCATGAGGAGTAAGTCAGTAAGCAGCACTCCTCTATGGTCTCTGCATCACCTCCTGCCTCCAGGTTCCTGCCCTGCTTGAGTTCCTGTTTTGACTTCCTTCACTGATAGACTACAGAAGAAGAATAATATGGAAGTGTAAGCCAAACAAACCCTTTCCTCCCCAACTTGCTTTTTGTCATAGTGTTTAATCACAGCAATAGTATCCTTAACTAAGACAAATCCCAATATTTAGAAGGCTGAAGCAGAAAGCTTGCTTTAAGTTCAAGGATAGCCTGGGCTACAAAAGTGAGATCCTGTCTAAAAACCATACCATCCACAAACCCACAGCAAGGAGCCACTTTTTACCCACAAATGATGGCTAAAATGAAAATATATGAGTCATATTGGCAAAGATGTTGAAAGAAAACATATTTACAACATCTTACTGCAGTTACATGCATAGGTTTGAACTCATGGCACCTAAAAATAGGGTCAAATAAAGGTTTGTTAGGATAGCAAGTGAGGAAAAGGGCCACATACTACTGACAACTCAGGTTTAATTCCCAGGACTCCCATGGTGGAAGAAGAAAACTGATTCCTGTAAGTTGTCCTCTGACTTTTTTTTTTTTTAACTTTTATTGCATTATGATGAGAAAAGTTACATGATTTCAATTTGTCTGAATTTGTTAACATTTAAAAACATATTTTAAGTAAATAGAATTAAATCACATTCTTGTTTCCCTTTTGTACCCCAACTCCTCCCAGAGACCCCCTCTTCAATACCTACAATATCTTTTTTTGTCATATTCCTTAAAATTTATAAAATGTTATAATAAAAACAGTATTATAAAAGTTGTTTGATATAAAACAATCAATTTAACAGTGTTATGTAGATGCTTGTCTACAGCAATACTGCAAATACATACGCTTTTCTCACTATAAATTTCAAATAACTCCAAACATATTAACTATATATTTCAAAATAGTATATCACTACTAGTATTTTCTTAAATGAACATAAATATGTAAAGTCTTTTTGTTTGTTTGTTTTGTATTTAGTAGAGTTTAAAATCTTGGCTCTTCCTGTGGTACAAGCCCAAAATAAGAACAATTTTTAGACATTGGATTTCATTGTAATAAGGCTGTATTTCAATGACCCTCACATCACCAAAGGATTTTACCTCTATCGTAGCTAAGCTGAGAGTTGACAGTTCTGCTGCGCCAAGGAATTAATTGTAGGCTCGATTTTTAGATACAGACTTCCTGCTATGGTCAAAAAGCTATTTGACTTGAGTGTGTGACTTTATTCTCAGCCCACAGAGAACAGGTTACATTCATTTAAGAAATGGTGTGTGTATTAAGATGCTCTATCCATAAAGTCATTCACCAACTGTTTCAATGAACAATGGTTCTGCATGGAAGGTGGTACAGACTTTAGGTGAGGATAAGAATCTGGTTCATTGGTTGTGATGATTTTGAAAAGCATTCATCTCAGAGAAAGAGTAACTTATAAAGTCCTCTTCTTCAAACTTGATACAAGAGCTAAAAATGTCAAGCAAAGCATTCAGTCTCACTCTTTGTTGTTCTCTTTCATACAAGCCACCTCCCAAGTTAATTGTCTATGTCTCCCTTGGGTATATAAATACTTTTGAAATATATAAGCTGTTCTGAAAAACCATAGTATAGTGTAAAAATATGAAATAAGCAATACTAATAGAGAGGCTGAGATAGGAGAAGCAAGATTTCAAGACCCTTATGTTGTACACAGCAAAACACTGTCACAAACAAGCTGAAAGTATATATAGATTGTATGATATTAGATCTATTTCTCCAATT
Organism: Montemys delectorum; assembly: GCA_019843815.1. Taxonomy (NCBI): domain Eukaryota; kingdom Metazoa; phylum Chordata; class Mammalia; order Rodentia; family Muridae; genus Montemys; species Montemys delectorum. Next base: position 9,775 of record JADRCD010162887.1, read on the forward strand.
ACCAAATTAGAGAGACCATTGGATGACAATCAACAAATTTCTAATTCCCTCATATTTTTGGATTTCAATCAATTAGGATATGTTGGTAATATTAATTTTCATATTAAGATATTAAGAAAAGGTATTGTCATTTCCTGTTGTTTTTGTTGTATGAGGTGGAATTAGATTTGTGTAGATTTGTTGAAAGATTACTTTCTTGCTTCTTCTAGGGTGTAGTTTTGCTCCTTATGTTGATGTTTTCCATCTATTATCCTTTGGAGGGCTGGATTTGTGGAAAGATATTGTGTAAATTTGGTTTTGTCATAGAATATCTTGTTTTCTCCATCTATGGTAATTGAGAGTTTTGCTGGGTATAGTAGCCTGGGCTGGCATTTGTGTTCTTGTAGGGTCTGTATGACATCTGCCCAGGATCTTCTAGCTTTCATAGTCTCTGGTGAGAAGTCCACCGTAATTCTGATAGGCCTGCCTTTATGTTACTTGCCTTTTTTCCCTTACTGCTTTTAAAAATCTTTCTTTGTTTAATGCATTTGATGTTTAGTGCATTTTATTATTATGTGATGGGAGGAATTTCTTTTCTGGTCTAGTCTATTGGAGTTCTGTAGGCTTCTTGCATGTTCATGGACATCTCTTTCTTTAGGTTAGGGAAGTTTTCTTCTATAATTTTGTTGAAGATATTTGCTGGCCCATTACATTGGGAGTCTTCACTCTCTTCTATACCTATTTTCCTTAGGTTTGGTCTTCTCATTGCATCCTGGATTTCCTGGATGTTTTGGGTTAGGAGCTTTTTGCTTTTTGCATTTTCTTTGACTGTTGTGTCAATGTTTTCTATGGTGTCTTCTGCCCCTGAGATTCTCTCTTCTATTTCTTGTATTCTGTTGATGATGCTTGCATCTATGACTCCTGATTTCTTTCCTAGGTTTTGTATCTCCAGGGTTTTCACTCTTTCTGATTTCTTTATTGTTTCTATTTCCATTTTTATATTCTAGATGGTTTTGCTCATTTCCTTCACTTGTTTGATTGTGTTTTCCTGTAATCCTTCAAGGGATTTTTGTGTTTCCTCTTTAAGAGCTTCTAGCTCTTTACCTGTATTCTCCTGTATTTCTTTGAGGGTGCTATTTATGTCTTTCTTAAGGTCCTGTATCATCGTCATTATAAGTGATTTTATATCTGAATCTTGCGTTTCCGGTGTGATAGTGTGTACAGGACTGGCTATGGTGGGAGAATTGGGTTCTTATGATGCCAAGTGACCTTGGTTTGTGTTGTTTATTTTCTTATGCTTGCCCCCTGCCATCTGGTTATCTCTAGGGCTACCTGCCCTTGCTAATTCTGACTGGAGTCAGTCCTTCCTGTGATCCTAGTTGCATCAGAACTCCTCAGACTCAGGCAGTCTCTGCGACCCTGTGATTTTGGGATCCTGTGACCTTGGGCTTGTTAGAGCACCTGGGAGTGCAGCAGCTTCCTCTGGGTGTTGTGGGACTGGCTGCAGAGCTTGTGCCCAAGGTCCGCTCAGGACACCAGCCCAGAGAGACCGGCGTCCTCTGACTTCTATGTGCACAATAGATTACGTGCATACACGAACACATGTTTATAATCACACACACACACACACACACACAATGAGTAAGTAAGATGTAATAAAACATTTAGAACAACAAAAGGCTTGTCCATGATTGTTCTCAGTAGTTTTACTCATAGCTGCAAAACAGAAATCTCTAAGGTTCCCCCTTTCGTGACACTTTGGAGCAACGCTTGCTGCGATTCATCTGAAACCTTAGTCACTTCAAAGGCTGAAGGGCGAGGATCATAAATTCAAGGCCTGCCTGAGCTATAGAGCAAGGTCCAGGCTAGCCTGGCAACCTAGTGAGACTCTTTCTTAAACAACAAGAGGACTCGGGGTATAGATTACTGGCACAGCATCAATCTCAGCACTATAAAGAAATAGAGTTGAAAATCAAATTTTAGTAAATTATCTGGAATATCTTCATGTAATAGAATTTTTTTTTAAATCACAGAACAAAGAATGAATTATTGATATATTGCTACAACATGAATTGATATCAAAACACTTGTTTTGCTTGAAAGAAAATGTACATATTGTATAATTTCATTTGTATGCAAACCAAATCAGTTCTAGGAATGGACTTTAGACAGAACCTGTTACTAGGAGGCAGAAAAGAATTTTCCGACACCAAACCCTACACTGTTGCCATGGTCAAGAGGCGCTTGCTGACAGGAACCTGGTGTGGCTGCTCCTTGGGAGGTCGGGCCAGCAACTGACCAATGCAGATGTGGATGCTTGGAGTCAACCATCAGTCTGAGCTTAGGGACCTGGAGGAGCGGAGGGGGATTGCAACCCCATAGAGGAGGCGGAGCACCCTCATAGAGGCAAAAGGGAGGCAGGGGAGGGTAGATGTGGGATGGGGAATTTGTGGAGGGATAACTGGGAAGTGGGATATCATTTGAGATGTAAATGAATGGAATCATTAATTAAAAAAAGAGAATTTTCTGGAATGATGAAAATTGTCTGTTTTTTGTGGCATTTGCTGAGCTGGATGTTACAAAGCTACAGCAGTCCTTTATCTTCTGCTGTGTTAAAATACTTGACAAAAATTACTTAAGTTTCTTTGACTTACAGTTTGAGGGGATACAGTCCATCATGGTGAGGAAGGCAGGGGATGGGGATTATGAGGTGGCTCTCAGGAAGCAGAGAGAAGGCTATGGGTGTCCAGCTGATCCTCCTCATGTCGGCCAGGACCCCAGCCTAAACTATGATTCTGCCTACATGCAGGATAGGTTTTTTTTCTTCCCCTCTGCTAAACCTCTTTGGAAACACCCCCACAGATATACCTAAAGGTATGTTTCCATGGTGATTCTAAAGCCATAAAAAGCTAGGCTTGGCAACTGGTGCCTGTAATCCAGTTCTGGAAAGGCAGACAGGCATGTCCCTGGGGCTTGGTGGCCAGTGAGTCATGCTGAATCAGGCTCAGTGAGAGATCTTGTCTCAAAAGCTCAGGTGGCAAAAATAAGATATTGGAGGAGACACGTAATGTTCACTCCCGTCCCCAATGAGTGTGCGCGCATGCATACACACACACACACACACACACACACACACACACACACACACACGAGTGTTATTGAAGGACATACTGTGGTCCAATGGTTCTGTACAAACCCACGCTGGTTATGTTAGGAATAAAACCTAGTCATTTGAAAGAGGCAGAGTCAGGTAGAAAAGCAATGGATTCTGAACTCGGAAAATGTCAGTTCACATGATTTTTTTTTTTATAAGTCTGTGTTAAAGAATGAATACGGCAAGCTCTGTGGAGTTATTAGGGGTCTAGAAGGCACAGGGCAGATGTTTCAATGCTGGGTTTATGAGTCTATATAGAAAGTCTCCTGCGTTCTTAGTGCGCTGGCTACAAAGCTGCTTTCTCTTTTCACTATATTCAAATATTTCCTGTATTTCTTTTAATAGGAATCAAAGTCTAGATATATAATGGCAGATAGAACTAAATGCTGGTAGAAACGGTCTGTATTTTAGGCAGAACATTAGCATGAGCCACTGTGGGTCAAGCCTGGTGTCCCATCCAGACCAGAAACTGCTCATGGATTTCCCTTTCCCTCCCCTGCCTTTCCTTTTCTCCACTCCTCTCTTCCCATACCCTCTCCCCTCCCCTCCTTACCCCCTTCCTTCTCCCCTCCCCTTCTTTTCCCCTCTCCCTTCCTTTTTTTTTGGGGGGGGGGGAGGGTTCAAGACAAGGTTTCTCAGTATAGCCCCGGCTGTCCTGGAACTCACTCTGTAGACCAGGCTGGCTTCGAACTCAGAAATCCGCCTGCCTCTGCCTCCCAAGTGCTGGGATTA
>JADRCD010162891.1:0-51765 GCA_019843815.1 Montemys delectorum
ACCACTACCCAGCCCCCCCCCCCTTTTTTTTGAAACTTGTCTTATAAGAAACTTCTGGATCTGTCTTCATTGGATGCAAAGTATCTTTTACACTCTCTGGACCCTCCCTCATTGGGTGCAGGGTCATTTACACAGAAGTGATAAAAGGCTATACAGAATCTGCCCAAACATAGTTTTGAGTAGTCATTGTAAGGGCTTAAGGAGATAGAAACTCACACTAAAACTGGAGCAAATAGTTCCAGACTGAGGCAGAAAAAAAGAGTCCTAGGATCCTCTAAGTCTCGAGGAAAGAAGATGAGAAATGGCAGGCTGTGTGTGGAAGTGTGGTTTTTAAGCAGCTTTGTCTATATAGTAGGAAAAATTTATTTCTCCCAATATCCTGTGGCTTAGTTAAGTCGATTTCTGTCCTTATAAGTATAGAAGTGTTACAGAAGCAATCACGGAATGAGAAGTATTTCATTTAACAGTCAGTTAGGCAGAAGGTTCTAGGAACAAATTAATAAACTGTACAGAATGTAAACACAGGCGAAATTCTACAAAGCTGTGTTTGGAAGCTTCTATTCACTTACCAGTCCAACTTGTGAGCTATCTTGGTGTGAAGACAAAATAAGATCCCATGTACACGACTCGCAGTGTGGAAACTGCTGGCACGCACCCTGGAACGCCATGCAGACACTCGTGTGGGCCGCTGACTCATTATTACTGCTCAGGGATGTGTAGTCATAGCTTATGCAAACTAAGATGGCATGTCTGTGCCGCAGTAAACGATTTTCAATTACTTATTATTGTGTAACAAATCACCCAACTCTGCAGCTTAAAACACTGGCACTAATCAAGTTGTGGCTATGCACTGTGGGCAGGACTCGGTGGAACAGCTCATCTTTGCCTCCTCAGAGGGCATTCCTGAAGGTGCCTCCAAAGCCCAGTCAGAGAGTATAGGTGATGAGTGAACTTACCTGCAGGCTTACTTGATGCCCTGTCTGACACTTGATTCTGGCTACTGGGCCAGCTAGCTCTCGTCTCTCTATGTGGATTTGCTCCATTCCAACTACGCTGAAGACGCTCTTCCCCTCCCCCCACACCCCCAGAAGGTTCAGAAGTCTGAAAGAATAGATAGCTAAATGGAGTTTTCATTGCGATTCTGCCTTTTACCGTGTTGCTTACAACAAGGCCCCCTCCCCCTTCTAAATCTCAGTTCTTAAATTTTATAAATCGGGACTTATTCTCAATTGCCCAGAAGACGCTGAGGCAAAAATTAGAGTGGACATAATAATTTCAGGGCTGGTCCATAGACTGGGCACCTCCTCACTCACTGCCACCTTTTGGATGCTCCGCCAGGTTTCCTTGTAGCGCTCACCTGCTTAGGATAACTCTCTTTATCTTTCTCCTGCTTCCACTCCATCCTCCACTATGCTTTCTGGTGTTACAACCCGTGTGAATGGCTACAAACCTAAGACCAAGAAACTGCGTTCCTAAGTTGGTAGCCATTTGATAGTTTTTTAATAGAGGAGTGAAACAATACAATATTTAGGAAGGTTTTGGAGTGCAAGCTAGGATGACAGGAAAGATGGGAAAGCAAGATCCCCACCCACCCATCCCCCCCGTGTATGCACGAGCAGGTATGTCTTGAAGTTATTGCAACTGTCCATTTTGAGTCATGCGAGGTTACAGATCTGTCTTGACACCAAACTCAAAGAATATGAACGAAGGGGCAGTTGAGAAAGGGACAAAGCGAGGCCCCTCGTTACAAAATAAGCTGTGGCCTCTTGTCTAAAGGCTCGGGTCCTAGTTCAGGCAGCCTCTGACAGCTTGGCAATTTCCCAGGAGTGAAAGATTGTAGGCTGCACCTCGGAGGATTTCGGCTCACATCCAGACACCGCGCCAAACAGGGTAAGCGCGCCAATCCTGTTCCCTTCGGTAGCAGGAAAACGCGGGAGAGGATAGCATCCTTGCCCGGGGCTGCCGTAGGTGTGATGCTAAGTACCAGGCAGCTGCTGGCACCCAGGCGGAGCCATTGCCTCCTTTGGCGCATAGGCCGTGAAAGTAGTGCCCAGACAGACAGACCCCCACGGCGTCTGGGCGCCTGGGTTTCCCCGCAGCGCTACGCGTTCCTTCCAGCCGCGCGCTGTTGCTGGGGCCCGAGCACCGCCCTCTCTCACTACTGGCCAATGGCGACGCGGCAGGAGCACCGCCCAACTACAGCGCAGACCAATGGCGACGCAGAAAGGGCAACGCCCAGCTCCCCCATGGGCCAATGGCAGTGTCCCCCGGCGCCCGGGCCTCCCCAGCCAGGCGAGGAGGCGGGCGGGTGGCCGCTGGCTCCGCCCCGCTCCCCTCTGACCCGGTGTCTAGTCGCTCTGTCTTCCTGTTCTAAACCACGTGGACGCGTCGGGGGCTGCTGTGGACTGAGTCGCGCTCCCCGCTCCCTCTCCCCGGCCTCGGCGGACGGCGCGCACATGGCGACCCAGGCGCACTCGCTCAGCTACGCGGGGTGTAACTTCTTGCGCCAGCGGCTGGTCCTGTCCACCCTGAGCGGGCGACCGGTCAAGATCCGCAGGATTCGGGCCAGGGACGACAACCCGGGCCTCCGAGGTGACTTGGGAGGGGGCGCGAGGAAGGGGAGATCCGGGGTCGCAGCCCGGAGTGGCCGCTGAGCGCGTGGAAGGGATGGTGGTCGGGCGGCGCGGGAGGCAGATCTGTCCGCGAGCTGCGCCACGCGTGGAAGGATGCCCTGCGGCTCCTGGGCGCGGGTAGTAAACAGCTACACGTTTTCCTGGCTAGCTTGTTGCTATGAATCGTAGGCATCGCCCACTCGCTTCCCTCTCTTGAGTCTCTTGCTTTCGCCGTAAACCTCCCAGGAGAAAAACAGCTTATTGGACTAACATGTAGTGATTTGAGTGAGTGGACAGACAGACACTGGAGAGAAAAAAGTACCACTGATTGGTTTCCCGATCTCATCCAAAGCAGGTCTCTGAAACCGTTGCCCTGCTTGGACACCAGTTTTTGTCGCCATTATTTATCGCCCCCCCCACCCCCAGCCCGCCCCATCTCTTCAGAAGTGTATTATAGAATTTTATTTTTAAATGATGCGCTCTTTTCTATTAGTCACCGATGTGCCCAGTAGCGAAGCTTTATAATAGGGGTTTGTTTTTGTTTTTGTTTTGAACCGGGATCTCATGTTGCCCAGATTGGCCTCAAACTATATATGTAACTGAGGATGCCCTTCAAGTCCTGTTCCTTCTACCTCCGTCTTCTGAGTGCTGAGATTACAGGCCTGCTACAGAATGCTCAGCCCAGATAGTTTTGATGCCAGAGACCTGGTTGTCTTGACTTAAGGAAAAGGAAGGCCAAACAATAAACTGCCGCTGCAAAGGTCTTATTGCTTTATCTGTCCCACAAAGGTAGGTAGATAGGTTGAACTTATCTTTTGAACCCACGTCTCATTAAAGGACTTTGTTCCCCTAGAATTTAGGTAGGTGTTCAAAAGTGTCTTCTAGATCCTTCCGGATAAAGACAATTGAATCAATTAAAACAAAAAAAAAAAAAAAAGAGAAAAGCCTGTCTGTAGCCTGAAGGTGGGGCAGGGCTGTAGTTGGTTCTGGAGACCTCCTGGTCTGGCTGATAAGTTTATTTTTGCAGAGGTTTTTGTGCTAGAGAACTAGACCATTTCATCATCTGTCTGAGTGAGTGTTTTTTTATAATTTCATTGCTACCAGTCTAAAAAAGTTTTGTGGATGGTGATGGAAATAGAAGGTTAGGAAAGGAAAAACTAGAAGGCTTAGTAAGGTGATGAGTAAAGTCTTCCCCGTACTGCTGGAAAGAACCCTGGGCTTGGTGACAGGACCTTGTAATCCCAGGCTGAGGCCGGAGGATCCCAAGTTCAAGGCCAGCTTGGGCCATACAGTGAGTTTTTGTCTTAAAACAAAAAACTGGAAGCAGAGCCAGGTGTGTGTCCCTGAGTTAGAGGTCAGCCTGGTCTATACTCGTGAGTTCTAGCCCAGCCAGAGCTGCATAGTCAGACCCTGTTTTGGAAAAAAAAAAAATCGTTTAACAGGAACAAAAACTGAAAGCAAACAGTCAAAAACCGCAGAAGTTTAGGAGAGACTACTAAATTGGTTGTACTCCTTTCTCTTAAATCTCTTCCCCCCCCCCCCCCCCCATCCCCAGTTTTAAAGCTGGTCCTTGGGAGAAGTTACTGCTTGGGCCAGTTTGTTGTGTTTCCAACCCCAGATTAGCCCGGAGACCTTGCTTCTACGGTGACCACTGGCCCAAGGGGTTTTTTTTTCCCCTAAATTAATTAATTAATTTAGATAAAAAGTGCTTTAACCTGGAGACTTGGGCTTCCTTTCAAAAAGAAATTGTATCTATGTTGCCCATAAGATAGAATTCAGAGTTGACTTGATAGGTACCTTCCATGTTTCCATGTTTCTAGGAACTCGCATGTGATTTTGTCCTTGGTATTTTTCTGAAAAGCTAGGGATCTTGGTACCTGAGGAGGCAGGTATTTTATGGAGTGCACCACTGTAGAACATAATTTGCTTTACCCCATGTTTTAGGGTTCTGTTGATGTGGCAAAACACTCTGACCAAAAGCTATCCGGGGAGGAAAGGGTTTATTTCAATTCACAGTTGTAGATGATCAGGAAGGGAAGTCAGGGTAGGAGCCCAAACCAGAGATCAAGAAAGATGCTGCTTACGGTCCTGTACTGCAGGACTACCTACCCACGAGGACCATCATTCACAGTGGGCAAGGAAATGTACTACATGCTTTCCCATAGGCCAACCTAATGTGTGTATTTTCTGAATTGAAAGTTCCTCTCCTCAGCTCACTCTGGTTTGTGTCAAGTTCACAGCAAAACCCCACACCTTCTCAATGTACTAAGGTTAACAGAGACTGACACTTGAGGTCTTATGCTGGCTTAAGGCTTTACTGAGGGACCTCGATTCACATCTTAACTTTAATTTGTAGACTCGACATGCTTGTGAATACATACATAAGTATGCAAAATATACACATGTACAGAGACACATGTATGAGTATTTGGGTTCGTAGGTCAGACCTCAGGGGCACTGTCCATCTCTGCCTGCCGCCTCCTGTCTCAGGTTATGAAACTTGGAAGAAACTCAGAGAATGCCAGCAGGTACAGTCTCCAGCTGGAGTGCAAGTCCCACCGCCCCCAAAGGCGCTTTCTTAAAGCTCCCAAAGAGAGTGCATGTGGAGGAGGCTGCCTCAGGACCATTCAGAAGTTTATTGAGCCTCATTATGTGCCAGGCTTTGGGGAGGGGAGTCTAGATAGACGTTGATTGTATTTGCACTCTGGGAACTTGTCCTCTCAACAGGAAGGAGTGGGCTAGCTAACGTGGTGAAACAGTGAGAGTATAGCGTGAGACCCCAGGGACTCAGAGCAGAGAATAGCCTGGCAGTTGTAGGGAAGACATTCTGTATCTTAGCAATAAGTCTAGGAAAGTGCCACTACTGGCACTGAACAACTCGTTCTAGTAGACTTTAATAGCTAAAGCTTTTTCTTTTCTTTTCTTTTCTTTTTTTTTTTTTTTGGTTTTTTGAAACAGGGTTTTTCTGGATCGATCGCCCTGGCTGTCCTGGAACTCACTCTGTAGACCAGGCTGGCCTCAAACTCAGAAATCCGCCTGCCTCTGTCTCCCAAGTGCTGGGATTAAAGGCACGTGCCACCACTTCCTGGCTTAAATAAAGCTTTTTTTTTTTTAACATAATTTTTTTATTGATTCTTTGGGAATTTCACATCATTCACCCTAATCACCCTCATTTTCCAGTCCTTCCATATCCGTTTTCTCCCCTTATAAACTTCCCCCCACCCCTGCAAAAGACAATTAAAAAGACAAACAAAAACGTCTTATTGACTCCACCGAGCCCGTCTATCATTGCAGTGCAGCCTTCTCTAACATACCACTGTTCCATCTTTACTTCTGCTGTGTACGTTATCATTTCCCTCTGCTGTGTTTCCTGCCTCTCCATCCCATCTTTGGCTTGTCCTGGGTATCTTTACCTCTGGATTTCGCAAGGGCCTAAGGAGTTCACTAGGTCTAATGTAATGTGAGAGCTAAATGGTCTGAGTCCTAGCTGCTGTGGTGATTCCTAGGAATATAGACTCTGTGACCACCCAGTCAGAGCTCGGCCTCCCTGCCCCTTCCCCCTGCAGCACTTATGAGGAAGGCAACTCAGACTCAGCAGTGGACTGGCACCATTCTCTGGGGACTTGAGTGGCGTGAAGCCCTCGAGAAGACTTCTGCCTTGCTCTGAAGGCATGACGACTCCGTCAGTTTCTTACAGATAATATTTTCCTGCCTCAAACCACACCCCCATCTCTCCTTGTGACATTTATCCTCCTGGCTCCAGTCCCTCTTCTTACCTACCTCTATGCTGTGCACACCTGCCTCCAGGAAACTAACAAATCAAAGGGAAGAGGGGAAGTTGCTCAGACGGCCCTCAGTACTCACGCTTTGCCTTCCTTCTCATTCCTCCTAATCTGTTTCTGGTTGCAGTCGTTAAGAAATGTGGATGAGCCCGGTGGTGGTGGTGGCGCACGCCTTTAATCTCAGCACTTGGGAGGCAGAGGCAGGCGGATTTCTGAGTTTGAGGCCAGCCTGGTCTACAGAGTGAGTTCTAGGACAGCCAGGGCTATACAGAGAAACCCTGTCTCGGAAAAACCAAAAAAAAAAAAAAAGAAAAAAGAAAAAAAAGTAAATACCACTTTTTTGTTCTCTTTTTATTTAAAGAACATCTGACTCATTTCTAATTTTGAAGTAGTCTGCATAGTTGACTGGCTCTTTGGTTCTAATGCATATGGGTGTTTTGTCTGCATGTATGACTGTATCGCTTGTGTGCCTGGTTCCTTGGAGGTCAGAAGACACATCAGACCTTCTGGAACTGGAGTTACAAATGGTTTTGGATCTTTATGTGGCTGCTGGGAATGTAACTCCGGTCCTCTGGAAGAGCAGCCAGTGCTCTTAACCACTGAGCCAGCTCGCCAGCTCACTGGGTTGAGGTTCTGTTCTTTGTCCCCTCCCCACTCTCCCTCACCCCATGGTTACAGAGAGGGGGGGGGATAATTAAGTCTTTGTTTGTTTCAGTGAGTTTCTTTTATTCGTTAACTAATTTAATTTCTGCTTATAGCTTTCTTATTTCATTCTCTGGTTTTGGGTTTATTTTGCTTTTGTTTTTCTAGGTTCTTGAGGTGTTTAGATGACGATGCCTCTCTTCTAACAAAAGCCTGTGGTGCACAGAAGTGCCCTGTTGTTCAGTAATGCTTTAGCTGTACCCCACACATCTTGATATGTTGTATTTTGGTTTACTTTCAGTTTGGTGTGATTTAAAATGCTTCCTTTTGGACTTACTCGTTGACCATGGATTGATTATTCGCGCGTATGTTTAATTTCCTAGTGTTTACATTATTTCTTGCTTTCTTTGTGGTGCTGATTTTAACTTTATTATGATATGAGAAGAGCACTATGATTTAACTCTATTAAACTTGTTGATTTTTAATTCTATTTTGGTATAAATTTGTGGTCACTTAGAAGAACTGTCTATTCTGCTTTGGTTGGATAGAGAGACTTTCTGTCGATTAGAGCCTGGGCAATGATCAGTCAGCTAGTTGAGACACACCTTGATCAGGAGTACCTGGATGTGCAGATCCATGGCCCTTTGTTTAAACGTCTATCCGTCCATCCGTCCGTTTCACTTTGAATCCTGAAGATTTGGGTTTGCTGACTCCTTTACCTCTCTTCCCAGTGTAGCCATGTCAATAGATCTCTCTTTTCCGCTTTCCATTTTTAACTTGGCTCTTTTAAGCAGCTTGTTAAGGATGGGTGACTGGATTTGACTTGGGGTACAAGTTGTGTCTCCGTCCCCAAATCTAGTAACAAAGGCATTGCAGTCGGCAGGACGGCCACAGTGCAGTGCTTACCTTACCTCATACCAGGGGAGCACTGCTCTGTGAGGGAGGTGAAGGTGGTACCCGGAGGCAGGCATTTTGAGAGACAGAACATTCCTGTAACTTTCAGTATTTTCTTGAAATCATTCTGTTTTTTTGAGGAGTTATTGTTGGTCTCTTACTGAATTTTCAAATTAAACACAGATACATTCTGCATATAGAAAAAAAAATCTATTGTATTTGGAGTTCAGCACCACCTGGGTGTTTTAGCACAGATTTCCCCATGACTAAGGACGATTTCTCCATTCTTTAATTGAGGCTTCTATTTTAAAAGCAAACCCTTTGTTAGATTTAGTAAATGCACCATACCTTTCAAAACAGAATGTGCAGATCTGAATTTTATCAGACGCATTTTCACTAGTAGACTATGTGATCCCCTATGTGTTTACTGCTGTAGTTAGTAGTAGCATAGTTATTCTTTTTTAATTTATTTTTGTTTTATGTGCATGTTATTTTGCCTGCATGTATGTCTGTGAGGGTGTCAGATCTTGCGGTAAACCTGTGTCCTCTAGAAGAACATTCAGTGCTCTTAACTGTTGAGCCATCTCTAGCCTGTGACATAGATATTCATATGTTTCATTTTCAATGTCTTTTTTTTGTTTGTTTATTTTCTGTTTTGTATTAGAAAAGAGAGACATTCACCCAGTCTGACTAAGGAGCATCCTTCTTATTGGAGTGGGTAGTTGAAAAATGCATGATGATGATGATGATGATGATGATGATGATGATGATGATGATGATATATGTATCTATTTTCTTAGGTGTTATTTGGGAGTTTTAATCTGTTTTGCTAAATTATATTAGCTTGAGGTTATTTTGAAAATGAATGTGCACTATTGACTTGCAGGAGCCCTCTTCTTGTGTTCTTTTTTGTACTTTGGAATAGACCAATAATTGTATTTTTCTCTGAATATTGAAAAAGTTTCCAAGGACTGCTCTTCAGTATTGTTACGTTTTCTTACTCTTTGGGTTGGATCTTTTTGTGTCTTTTGTTTTGTGATTTGTGTGCTTTCTTAATTACAAATGTAGTAATAGAGGCTAGTGTGTGACCAAAGTGCTCAACCCTGGGGGAGGTGGAGCTAGCTGAGTTGGTGAGGTGCTTGCAAGGGTGACAACGTGAGTTTGGATCCCCAGCATCAGTGTTGTTGATTTTATTCCTTTCACAGTTTCATATAAGAAAACCAAATTACACAGAAAACTTGCACATATGAGCAAAAATTGTAATTTCATATTTATGTTATGAAAGTAATACTTTGGGGAAACTGTTCTTATGGTTCAGAATTTAAAATAATTGGTATAGATTGCACACTTAATTCCTAGACCATAGAACATTTCCATTTTCCAGGAAGCAGTCTTCCAGACTTTTCCATAAGCACCCAGTTCATCTGCGGCTCGATTTTTCTCCTTCTAAGACTTTAGGGTGCTAACTTTTGCTTTCCTGGACCCTCCCTATACTTTCAGGATTTGTGTTTTTGTTTAAGGTACTTTATTACAGCCTGTAGCTTTTCCTTTGTTCATAATCTAGGAGAAATGTCTTGTCTCCTTAAGAATTATGCAGGTCAAGAAATTATAAAGTGCTACATAATCTCATATAAAGGATGCATTTTTTTCTTAGTGACTGGACATCTCCTGAAAACCAGGAGTGTGTTTGTAATTTCTGTCTTTAGGACTTAATGGGGAAAAGGACAACACTAACTTACTTAACCTTTTATTGTCTTGCTTTCCATATATTTTCTAAAGAACTTGAAACCACATTGAATATGTTCCTTTTAACCCTTCTCTTTATATAGTTTGAGTCTTCCTTTGTGCCATTGAATAATTCCTTTCAACTGTTATTTTTTCCTTTCTGGTTTTGAGGCATGACTTTACTCTGCAGCCTAGGCTGGCTTGGAAGTCAGTTCTTTCTCCCTCATCCTCTTGAGTTCTGAGATTACAGTCATATCCTATAGTTCAGGCTTTAAAACATTCTTAATGACTGAGTATTATCACAAAATTTGATATTTTGTGAATGATGTAAATTAAAGAATGATATGAAATAATTTCTTAACTTTTAAATTATGTGAAAAAGTAATTGCATTTTATGTGACATTCTGTGCACTTAACAACATATGTACATGGTTTGTTAAGGGACAGCTGACTCCATTTTGGTTCAAAGAAGAAAGGAGAAAGGAATTTAGAGTCTGTTTTCTAGGCTCAACTCTCTGAAACAGCCAGTGTTACTAACTTTTGTCTTTTTCCAGGCTCTGTTTTTATCATAACTGCTCTCTGTCTGTCTCTCTCTCGCTCCCTTTCTCTCTCTCACATACACACTATTTTTTTTTTTTACATAGTCATCTGCATTGTAATATTTCTACAGGTTTTCTTTTTTTTTTTTTATTGGATGTTTTCTTTATTTACATTTCAAATGTTATCCTCCTTTCCCGGTTTCCCCCCATTCCAGAAGCCCTGTATTCCATCCTCCCTCCCCCCCCCTTCTATGAGGGTATTCCCACTCCCACCTCCCCGCCCTCGATTCCCCTAACACTGGGCATCAAGCCTTCATAGAAACAAGGACCTCTCCTCCCATTGGTGCATGACAGATAAGGCCATCCTCTGCAGTTGGAGCCATGTGTACTCCTTTGTTGATGGCTTAGTCCCGGGGAGCTCTGTTGTTCTTCCCGTGGAGTTGAATTGCCAACCCCTTCAACTCCTTCAGTCCTTTCTCTAACTCCTCCATTGGGGACTGCGCGCTCAGTCTTGTGGTTGGCTGCGAGCATCTGCCTCTGAATTTGTCAGGCTCTGGTTTTCTTATTGTACCTTGGAGATGACTCATAATAGTTGAGCACTCTGCTGTGGATATGCTGGTCTGCCTGCCTGCTATTTGTAGATATCTGAGTTAGAATAATGTTAAATTGGAGCTGTTAAGTATAGTTCATTGAAGTTTGTTCTTTTCAGGTGGATCTGAGTTTGAGGCCAGCCTGGTCTACATAGTGAATTCCATGGCATATATACAATATTATAAATATTATGATATGTAATAGTACACATATAAATGTATTATAAATATTTCTAAATAAATATTAAATCTATTTATGATAAATAAATATTTAAAATACATAAATATATAATGAGACCGTGTCTCAAAAAAGCAAACAGGGTCTGCAAATTAGCTCCTTTTTATTTATTTTTCCTTTTGAGACAAGAGTTGTCTGTCTAGCCCAGATTGGCTTTAAAGTCCAGGTTCTCCTGCCTCATACAGGACTGCCAATGACCCTTGTTTTAAAGCATAAATATGGGCCTTCAAGGTGATTCTTGGGTACTTGCAGTACAAACCTCAAAATATTGCAGTGCAGTACTTTAAAGACATAAAACAGTGCTTCAAAGGTTGTACCGTGAACCTATATGACCTCACCCAGGACAAGAAGTAGACCTTGTCCATGTCTGCACACTTGTCACCTCTCACAGCCGTTTGCTGTGTCTTTGGTGGCAGGCACATCTTGCCTGGAGTTACACTGTGCATTCCCATACAGTGTAGCAACACTGTGCTTGGTTTTGAAATCTTACCCCTACGTTTTTCAGCCCTCTGAAATTTTCGTCCCGAAGGAGTGATCCTGATGGGAAGTTCCAGGTGTGGTAGGTGAATGGGCAAGAATGCTGTGTATCTTGGCTGAGGGTGGGGAATTGGCTCTCTCCATAGGACACTTGATGATCTTTTACACCAGGTGATGGAGCTGTACCTTCACTGCTGGGAGCACTGTGGAACTCCTCTGAGACTGGCTTTCTGAGCGAGCCTGCCATGACCCAGGATGATCCTGCCTGGAGGTTTTTTGAGGTTCCATTCTCTTCCTACTCATGTTCCTGCCAAGTGATTGCTTCTGACAGAGGTCTTCTGACTGAGGTCGAGATTAAGAGCATCCAAGGATTGCAAAACAAAATAACTTTAAGTTCCCTCCCTCCCTCTCTCCTCTCCCTCCCTCCCTTTCTCCTCTCTCTCCCTCCTCCCTCCCTCCCTCTCCCTTGAGCTCTTCCTTCTCTTCCTTCCTTTTTTTAATTTAAAAGACCTATGGGACTTTAATTTTTGGTTTTATTTGTAAATGCCTCTTTGCTTTTTTAAGTACCTAGAAAGCTTGAACAAACCAAAAGTTTGCTGCTTTTCAGAGTACTTTGCATCTACTATAAACCTAATTAGAAAGTGGCATTGTAATGAAGTGTGCCTGATTTTAGAAATAGGATGTTCTATAGAAGTAGCTAATTCTATTCTCCAGTTATTTTCAAATTTTTGTGATGCTTCCTATAGACGAATCTAGTATGTATGTGTGTATGTATGTGTGTATGTATGTATATGTATGTATGTGTGTATGTATGTATGTAAAACTGAAGCTACAGATTTGTGAATAGCTGTGCTATATATAGTTTAGCCACACTGATGTGTATTAGTAGCCTTTCTCCTTGAGGCATTTGTCCTAAGACAGCCCCCATTACACCCCCACCCTCTACCACATCTCCCATCCCTCACCAGACCTCTCCCCCATCCCAGCTGATGCCCGAACTGCACATAGAATGGAGCTCCAGTTGTGCAAATGCTTTGTTTTATTTTTGAACAGGGTCTCACTATGTAGTTCAGGGTGGCCTGGTGTTTTCTGTGTATTCTGCACTGAACTTGAACTCTTGATCCTCTGCCCCAGTCTCCCTAGGGCTAAGATTGGTAAATATATTTTCCCATATACAAAAATACATAGTGCATATAGTACGTCTATGCATCACTGCCTTGTGCTTTAGAGTCATCGTTAGGTAAGATAGAGAAGCCTTGAGCAAAATGCTGTGCATCTGATGAGATGATGGAAGTTACTAGTGGGCAGGAAGAATATGTTGGATAAAGCTAAGACTCATATTCTGGCAGAACAGAAGAAAATTGTTTATTTCTAGAACTTTCCATTTAAAAATTTCAGACTATTATTGACTGATAGTAATTTTTAAAAACATTTTACTTATTCATTTTGTGTATGTTCATGCAAAGGTTAGAAGACGACTTGTCAGTCTTCTCCCTACCCTGTGGGACCCAGCGATCAAACTCAGCTCATGGGTCTTGGTGGCAGGTGCCTTCTGAGGTCTCACAGGACTGACAGGTATAATTAAAACTGAAACGTTTGTTTTTTGTTTTTTTTGGAGACAGGGTTTCTCCATGTAGCCCTGGCTGTCCTGGAACTCACTCTGTAGACCAGGCTGGCCTCGAACTCAGAAATCCGCCTGCCTCTGCCTCCCAAGTGCTGGGATTAAAGGCATGCACCACCACCACCACCCGCTAAAACTGGAAAGTTAAGCTGGCATGGTGACACACTCCTTTAATCGTAGCACTTGTGAGGCAGAGGCAGAAGTATGTCTTGAGTCTGAATTCAAGGTCAGCCTGGTCTACAGAGCATGTTCCAGGACAGCTCAGGCTACAAAAACAAAGAAACCCAAAACTGACTGTAGCCTCCTCTGTGCTTATTAAAAAGGCGTGTTGATTGGGGGCCATCCAACTGGTTGCAGAACCCTTCACTCTGTAGATAAGTTGGGATTTCCGACGGTAAGGGCTTGGTTTCTGACGTAGTAAGTGGAGGAGAGGCCAGCTGTCATGGTGTGGCTAAAGACATGGACTTTGGAGGACAGGCAGGCTCAAATCCTGGCTCCATTTGGACAGGTTAGGTAAGTTGGCAGGCTTCTGTTTCAGCCTTTGTTCTGTGCAGTGGGAATGGTGCCATCGCCTTG
This sequence comes from Montemys delectorum, assembly GCA_019843815.1. Lineage (NCBI taxonomy): Eukaryota > Metazoa > Chordata > Mammalia > Rodentia > Muridae > Montemys > Montemys delectorum. The sequence continues at coordinate 13,697 of JADRCD010162891.1, forward strand.
TGATTATAAAGATTAAGTGACAATGCATGGCTGAAAGGAAGCCTCCAGGGGTTTTTGTCTAGGATTTAATGGCATCTTTCTGCCTTTTGGCCCAGGACTCTTTGAACAGATTGCAGAATCTGCTATAAGAGGAGTTGTGGGGCCACATTAAGTAATGCAAGGGTAGATGGGAGTGGCTCAGGTGATTGGCTTTCCCTTTGGGGTCAGTTTATGTGACTTCTGGGGAGCTAGTGTATTTCAGGGATGGGCTCTGTCTAGGCAGGAGAGTTGGTCTAACTATTGTTGTTAAAGAATAGGAGGTTAAAGTTAGAGGAGAGGCAAGGAGAAAGGCTTGAGGACATAGTCTCCTGTCACGCTTACGGTTCCTTCTGTCTTCTATCTACTCTTCGCTTCATCCCTACCTCTTTTAAAGAATTGTTAGTGTTTTTGTTTGTCTGGTCTTACACTGAAGTGTTGGCTTGTCTGGAACTCACTATGTATCTAGGCTGGCTCCAAGCTCATAACAGTCCTCCTGCCTCAGCCTCCCAGATGGCGGAATTACAGGCATGAATCCACCATGTCTAGCTTTTGGCAAGTAATTACATTTTGGATAATATCTAGTAAAGCAAATTTGAGAGGCTAGACCGGCAGATCAGCAGTTACAGGCACTTGCAGTTCTTTCAGAGAACTGGGGTTTGGTTCTGAGCACCCACATGGTGGCCCACAACTGTCTTTAACTCTAGTTCCAAGGACTCATACACCAGTGCACATAAGATAAAATTAAATAAATTATTTAAAAATATGTAGTTTTGCATGAGTGTGGGTGTACATTTGTGTGCATGTGAAGGCCAATGGTTGACATTAGGATTGTATACGTAGTTAGAGACAGCCTCTTGGAAGTCTTTGTTATAGGTGGCTTGCTCTGCTGATGGTCTCCACCTTCCACACTCTGGGGTTACAGGTGAGTTGTCAGCATTTATCCACTGTACCTCCCGAGCCACCTCCCCAGACCCTCAGGTACTCTTTTAATGAAAAACAAAACAACACAGAAAAATAACAAAGCCTCCAAACTGAGCTAGTCAGCTAGTTATTGAACAGACATGGAGAGAGGGAGACGAGGGCTCGTCTTGGGACTCACTGTCCTCCCCGACATGCTGGAAAGAAGAGGACAGCTTTGATTTTAAAAACTCACTGTACTTTGTGCTATTTCTCCCTCCTTCTTGGGCATTCTAATTACTTCTCTGTCTTAAAACACCATGACTAAAGCAACTAGAGTATTCTGGGCTTAATGGTTTTAGAGTGAAGAGAGTCTGTCGTCATGGGGAGGCATGGCAGCATGCAACAGACGCAGCAGCTGGAGCAGAAAGCCGAGAGCTCACACTTTAAGCCAAACTGGAAGTGGAGAGAGTGAACTAGAAATGGTGCAAGTCTTTAAGCCTGTAAAGTCATTCTCCAGTGACATATTCCCTCCAACAAAGCCCCACACCCTCTAAACCTCACCAAACTAGAACACAGATGTTCAAATGCTGAGAGTATGGCGTGTGAGGGACAGCTGTCATTCAGACTACCATGCCCTTGAGGTCTTTTATAGGTTGGTATCCTAGGGTCTTACTGCTGTGAAGAGACACCATGACCAAGGCAATCCTTATAAGGACAACATTTAATTGGGGCTGGCTTATAGCTTCAGAGGTTTGGTTTATTATTGTCAAGGTGGGAGCATGGCAGCATCCAGGCAGATAAGGTTCTGGAGGAGCTGAAAGTTCTGTGTCTTGATCTGAAGGCAGACGGAGAAGACTGGCTCTTGAGGCCCCTAGAAGATTGCAAAGCCCATCCCCACAGTGACACACTTCTTCCAACAAGGCCACACCTACTCCAGCATGGCCACACCTCCTAGTAGTGCCACTCCCTGGGCCAAGCATAATCAAACTACCACAGTTGGTTAGATTTGCTTGTGTGTTTTGTGACAGGGTCTCACTGTACTGCCTTGGCTACTTGGGGCTCACTGTGAAAATCAGACAGGCCTTAAAGTGTCCCTGGTGCAGGAGTTAAAGTTGTGTGCTGCCATGCCAACCATTTTGGCAGGTTCTATGTATGTGAAGTTAATGCCCTATTAGATCGAGAGAGTATTGTGTATATCTATTTTTGCAGTTGGATGTGAGAGTTGAACTGTTCTTGTCAATGCTTTTCCACTGCTCAGAGCCCTTAGCCCACTATTGAGCTGTCAGCCAGTTCCAGAGGGAACCCCAGATGTGAACCACAAGTAAAGGTCTTCTCAGTACCTTTTTTAGAAATAGTGCCTTATGGGAGATTTTGTCTCTTTTCCCCCTCACAGATTTCGAAGCAAGCTTTATAAGGCTATTGGACAAAATAACTAATGGTTCTCGAATTGAAATCAACCAAACAGGTAAGCTGCTCCTCTCTGTTCCTAAAAGCGTCTCCATGTACTGCTTAGACACTCTTCTGCTTCTCATTTGAGTGGTATAAATACTGTATTGTGTTTAAAAAAAATTTACTATTTTGTGTTTATATAAGCCATTTTCATGAATGTTCAGGGAAGACCTTTTGAAATTAACCCAAGGAAGTGCCAAGTGGAGATTTTTATGTAATAAAAAGTTTGTTAATATATTAGTTTCAAATGGAAGGACCCAGTGTGTTTGTTTATGGTATGATTATATATGTACAAACACAAGCATACGATAAATGCACACACGCACACAGTGCATTCCTAGCTTGCTCAAGGCCCTAAGTTTACTTCTCAGCACTAGAAGAAAACAAATAAGGAAAATCCACTCGATTTAGAAAAGTAGACAAGCCGCTGTCTCAGACAAAAGTGAGCTCCCTACTCTGACATACTTAGTATATACATAAACTTTCTGAAGTCCCGTTTACCTGTGCAGTTATGCTGAATTCTTACAGCAGACTCCCAGATGTACTACATTGTTGTAGGTACTGAAATTTATTCTTTTAAAATTTTGTTTCAAGTTTATATAAGTATATTCAAGAAACATGACAGTCCCTTTGGACCTCTTCCTCTTCTTGACTCTTCCTTGAGCCATGTCACAGCCCAGTGGGACTGAGCTTTTGATGTTCCGTTGCTGGTTGCTTCCTGCTGTCTGTGCCGAGCTCTGTATTTGTGGGTCACAGTTTAGTACTTTATTGTGTACATGGGTAGTCATTTATTTAAATACTCCCTACACTGAATAGGAAGTAGCACAGACATGCTTTGATGACTCCATGACCTATATACCTACATTCCAGAAAGGATTCTTTAGCCTTTCCTGTCTGTTGACTCTTTTATGAAAGAAGGCAAATGTGGATTTATAGGTGGCACTGGACCATGCTGATATGCTGGTCTCTGTCTGCTTTCAGCCACATGTAATGGAGAGCAGGCCCAAGATGAGATAGATGCTCCTATGTCCTTTTCCAGTTGCCTTAGGATTTCAGGTGGCAGGGAGAGTGTGACCCAGCTCAGCAGTTCACAGACTGGCAGGCTTGGGGAAAGAGAAAGAGTATTAGTACTCTCTTCTTCATCCTTTCATTCAGTTCAGGCCCTTGGCCTTTGTGGAGGAGCTGCTGCTCCTTCAGAGTGGGCCTCCTGAAGCTGATCCTCTCTGGACTCCCTCACAGGCACAGGCAGAGGTGTCTTCCCCAGTCTCATAGGTAATGGTGAATATGATAAGTTACAGTGATTTTTACCCATCGCATGCTCCTTGTGTATGCCATTCCTCCCCAGGATAATGATCAGGTCGATTTCTTGTCTGATTAATTTGTAGATGTAAACAGAATGACATTCCCCCTTTCAGCTTCTTGACCTAAAGTTTGTTGTTGTCACTTATTACAGTTTAGAGTAATGATCCATATTCTCTTTTTGAGGAATGTCAGTAACTTTGATCAGCTCATGAACCTGGCTGGAGTTGGTATTTAGGATAGTAAAACCTATTTTTTTAATAAAATTTCCTAGAGACATTTTTTTCATTTGTATGTCTGAGTGTATTTCCTTCCTCTAATGGTTTTATTTTTGGTAAATATTTCAGAGACGACATAAAAGACTGAGCCATAGAAACACTCGTTTATCCATTTACTCTGAAACCATCTAGGATATTTTATTTGGTTTCTTTACCACATGTAAATGCAGTGAAAATTTTTTGTTTGGATTATACAAATATGTGAAAAACTGAAGTAGGATAATGATGAGTGTCCACTAGTATAAAATCAGTTGAGATATTTCACTAATATCAAATTAAAATAGCTACCACCGATGATAGAGGACATCACAAGAACCTGCACTGTGTGGTATTGTGTTTGGTAAGTGGGGTGTGTGAGGGACCCCATTTGAGGGGAGTGTACAGGATGCAGGCTGCGGGTATGTTGAGACCACAGTCCACGGGCCTCTCACCAGCAGTCTGAGTATGCCAGGAACTTGGTGTCTGTTTGGTGCCTCTGTGCTCTACTGTGACTAGCAGCTTAGCTAGCTTAGAGAGTAGTTTATATATTATTGGTGTTAAATTGTACCCACTGTTTATTATTTTCCAGAGGTTTGGTGGCAATGAGTCAGCTTTTGGGATGAAGTGTGGACTCTTAGGAATGGCATTTTGTGCTCCCTGGACGCTTTGGCCAGGTTCCCCTAGGAATGCACTACATTCACTGTTGTCTCCATACTTCATTTTGTTCCTGCTCCATCATTTGTTGTTGTTTTGTTTGTTTTCCTCTTGGTTTAAGGAACAACCTTATACTACCAGCCTGGCCTCCTGTATGGTGGGTCTGTGGAGCATGACTGTAGTGTTCTCCGGAGCATTGGCTATTACCTGGAGGCTCTGCTTTGCCTGGCTCCATTTATGAAACACCCATTAAGAATCGTTCTGCGTGGAGTGACCAATGACCAAGTTGACCCTTCGGTGAGTAATGAGGTCAGATGGTGGTGTGGTTTTTCTTTTGTCTGTTGTTACAGCCCAAGTTCTTAGAAGAAGTTTCTTATAAGCAAAGTTCTGTTTTCACATATTTCTTTTTCTGTTTACCTTGAAGCTTAGAGGTTAGTTAATTCACTCCAAAACACAGATGAATCAAGTCCCGTAATCATCGACTTAGAGATGATGGTTAACATCCATCAAAGTGCCCTTCTCTGTTGTGTCTACAAACCTTCTAAGTCGATGCTTGCCGCCTCATCATGCTTGATAGGAAATCTGGCTCTGCTGGCGCAGTCGGGTGGAGGCTCCATAAGGTTGCATTAGCACCAAGGCTAGAGGCAGCTGACCAAGGTTTTAGGCAGGAAATGATATCTCTGTGTATTGCCACAGTACAGTCTTGCCCTCTCCTGTTCTCGGCTATTAGTTCGAGAACTTTTCACCTATGAGATTTCAGACACAATGGGCATGAGGGACAGGGAAGGAATCTCTGAGTGTTGGTAGCTGTGGGAAACAGTAACTTCTCACTAAGCAGGTCCCCTTTCGTAGATAGGAGGGAGATGGTTTAATACCCACATGAGGTTTCATTTTGTTCACCATGGTTGTCATGTCCATGAAACATATGGATGTCATGTTAGCACCCTGTGGGGAAGAAAGAAGCTCTCATTTTAGCATACTTTATTGACTAGAAGGGGCTTCATGGCCATGACAAGGGGCCCCATGTCTTCTCTATAGATACACGCCACAGCAGCTTCTGAGGGGAGCTACAAGGGGTTGCAAGGTTTCTGACTGGGAAGGAGCAGTTATGGCGACTACCCACGCTTACCAATGGTCCGTATGGTTAATGTGTTCTTGGATGGTCAAGAACTTATTCCTCAGTTCTGGGAAAGCTAACTACATGGACTCTTGGAAGAATGCTCAAGATTGGCAGCTTTTAGCTGTCGCTGAAAGAATGCTATGCAACCTGTTTAAAAATTTAAATAAGAACTTCTTGCCCCTCCCCCACATTGTCTCAACTCTAGAACATGGTTCCTTTAAATAGGAGAGGGGGCATCTGCACTTTTAGATTGTAGGTCGGAGAGGGGGCATCTGCACTTTTAGATTGTAGGTAGGTGAAGTGTCTCATAATAGTAAACACAGGTTTGTGGTTTTAGCACTGTGCTCTGTCTCATACCCATTCTATAATTGCTAGTGGTCATAAACACTATCTTAAACAAGTAAACAAGTTTTTAAAAACACTTTATATGCCAGGCATTAGTGGCACATGCTTTTAATCCTAGCACTTAGGAGGCAGAGGCAGGCAGATTTCTGAGTTCGAGGCCAACCTGGTCTACAGAGTGAGTTCCAGGACAACCAAGGCTACACAGAGAAAGCCTGTCTCGGAAAAAAAAACCAAGCCAAGCCAAACCAAAGAAAACAAACCACTTTATATGTTAGTAACAGAGAGTTTATCAGTTCCCCGGAAATAGTGCTTTTATGTAGATTTGCTTTCAGAGTTAGGGACTGCTTTACTTTGACCTTGGTTTAACCTGACAAGCCAAGAGTTAAACAAAGGTGGTTGACCTTAGGTAATGAGTAACTTCCTGGGCTGGAGAGATGGCTTAGTGGTTAAGAGCTCTGACTGCTCTTTTAGAGGTCCTGAGTTCAAATCCCAGCAACCACATGGTGACTCACAACCATCTGTAATGAGATTTGATGCCCTCTTCTGATGTGTCTGAAGACAGCTACAGTGTACTTACATATAGTAAATAAGTAAGTAAATCTTTAAAAAAAAAGAGTAACTTCCTTGGCCTATGGGATCTTCAGACCAGGCATCTTCTTTTCTCTGTTCTCCATGGGTCTGCTTTCTACATAAGGAATGGGTTTCCTGAACTTCCTAAATTAGTTCTTCCCTTAAAGCTTTCATTCTCTTGGGATGGGTAGCTGGAGGGTGGAAGGCAGAAGCTGGCCCTGTGAGATGTGCAGCTGAGGAGGAGTATGTGTCTTAGGCCGATGAGCATTGCTATAACAAAGTACCTGAGACCAGGTAGTTGATAAATTAAAACTTTTTCCTCTTCTGGAAGCTGGGAAATTCAAGAAATGGTGCACATTGTAACCTGGTGAAGGGCATGGCCCGGCAGGACAGAGAAATTGAGCCAAACCTAACCTTATATCAGAAGGTAGTTTCAAGAATAACTAAGCTGCTTCCTGATGCTGTCCGTAATCTAGTAATGAAGACTGCGTTTGCATCACTAAGTCACTTCTAAAAGGCCCCATCTTCTGCCAGCATTACAATGACAAACTTGAACATGAGAAGGCTGTCAAGGTAGAGCAGTTAGGGAGAGTTACTACTCTCTGGGCTTTGGGGAAGTCCTGGAGTAGACTATCACCTAGGTTTGTATAAGGACACTGTGTAGTTCCCTACAAGGACAAAATCACCCAATGACACATTTCTCAGTACTTCTCCTTTTGAATGTATTTACCTTTAATATTTAGTTAAATTAGCTAATCTTTAGTAGTTTTGTCAGATCCTGCCCCTGCCACACCCTGTCCATTCTGAATGAGTTAGTTCTTAGGCCTTGTGTATCATTTCTACTTCTGACCACCCATCTCTGCCCTTGGAGCCTTATTGGAGGATCATTTAATCGAATCAGGCTGTTGGACTTGTGGCATCATGGAAACCACGTAAGAGGCTTGAAGCCTGTTTTAAGGAAGGAAGTTCATATTCTGTGATTCTTCCCATCTCACTCCCTCACTGGAGCAGTGTAGCTCATCAGAGGCTAAGCTTGGGACCAGGACTTAGCTTCTGATCTCTTCTGCTCATGATGCCACTACTCTTGCTTCCTGTCACAGGGCCACCGCCTCCCCAGGGTCTTCTGGTTACCATGGTGGGGAGTCAATGCTTCATTTTGAGACCATTGTTCCCTATATTAGGATTCTTAAGTAAACATTGAGGGGTTCATTGGCTTGCTCTGACCTGGAGAGATACCAACTCTTAAGTGTTAAAGAATATACTTGTTATGTATATTGGAAAAGGCTTAATAAAATAACATCATAGTAATATTTATTAATAAATTAATAGAGTAATGTTATGGGCGTGCTACCTGTGAGAATGAGTAGAGGTCTCAGTATGTTTTCTGTGTGAGTCCAGTAGTTTCTTGAGTTTTATTTGGATTCTAGCTACTTGTTCAAAGTTTAACTCAAAATTCCTTGAAATAACTTACAGGTGGATGTTCTTAAAGCAACAGCACTCCCTCTACTGAAACAGTTTGGGATTGATGGAGAATCATTCGAGCTAAAGGTGAGAATGTGTGAACTACTGGCTGTATGTATCTAAGACATTTCCATCTAATTCATTGGAAGAAGCAAACCTTTAACTTAAGAGAGTCCTGTCGTTCTTCTCTGGTAGGTCTGTTATAAACCTGTACTGAGTCCTTCGCATCATACTACATCTGTTGGTTAGCCAAGGAGTAGAGCCACATGGGGTCTGGCCCTTTGCCTCTCTTCTCTGTCTGAATCATCCTGGTGTCATTTGTGTCCTGGAGCTCCTGAGACTCCACAGTGTCTTCAAAGCTTAGTGGGAATGAGTTAGGGTGTCAGGGGAACCCATGTTTTCCGTATCTGATTTCTCCCATCTCTTCCTCACCACTTTGTGCAGATCTTGCGACGGGGAATGCCTCCTGGGGGAGGAGGCGAAGTGCTTTTCTCTTGCCCCGTGAGGAAGGTCCTGAAGCCTGTCCAGCTCACAGACCCAGGAAAAATCAAGCGCATCAGAGGAATGGCGTATCCTTTGCATTAAAGCCCTTATTCTCTTCTTGCCTCATGAAGATGGCAGCGCTATGTCTTTTCACCATTTACACTGTCGCTGACAATCTCATGAAAGTGTCAGTGGTGAAATTGTAGTTGAGATATGTTTTATTATTTGCCTCACAGTGACAAGATTGACTCCTTTTTCTTCACTTAATACTACAGTGTCTGGGGAAGGAAATAATTCTGTAAACCTTAGCTCCATTGTGGCATGCAAATGATGTAGGGATAGGAGAGTGGCTTGGGGATTTGGGACAGGGTGGGCGTGGCCAGGTGTCTGGAGGATTTTTTGGAGGCTGGAATTGTAACTGTGATCTACCTCAAAGTGCTTCTTCTGTGTCCTTTAGGGGAGGGTCATTTTATGCATCTCAATTAAGCTTGCGAAGGTTTCAAGTTAACTCACATCCTATATTTGCAGATAAAGGAACTGGAGTATAAAAGCTCTGTTTGTTAATAACGTCACATAGCTAATAGGTGCGAATAGGATTTAAACCTTGTCGATAATTTAGTGCCCAGCTTTTAACCTCTGCCTTTTTTTTTAAACCTGTAGAAAAACGGGGACATTTGAGTGAGCCTTAAAGGGTAGAAGTTTGTGAAGCAGGGCAAGAAAGGGGGTGCTTCAGTGAGAAAAGTGGGTGTTTGCAGTGGAAGCTACGTACCACAGTTCTGGGGAGCGGCCAGTGATGTGGTGGTTAAGACTCAAGTAGTCAGTGACAGTTGATGAATACGCTGGGATGTGACTTGAACAAGAGCCAGTAAAGAACTGAAGGCCATGTTGAAGAACTGAAGGCCATGTTGAGCAATTGGCCTTTATATAAAAGTGAGTAATTTTCATCTGAAGAGCAAATTTTCATATTAGGACAACTTGGGTGGTCATGTAAGAACTTTTGTGATATTTTGAAAAGTATGGTTGTGGAAGAAACTCTCCTAGTGGTAACAGAGTTATTGTGCCCTATAGAGAGGGAGGGAGTGGGGTAGTGAGGCCAGGTAAGAGCTGCGGCAGAGGGTTGAGAGTCACTGGGTGGTTTGAATGCTTTTCACTAGGCTTGTTGGTAGAGATATTTGCTGACCGTGGCTACAAAAGAAGGCCAGCTTAGGGTGGAGTGGGGGGAGAGATGAGTTCAGAGTTACATGTGCTGGATTTGATGGCTCCACTGAAATAAATCTAGAGAGACTTTAGAATTGAGGATCTGTAGCTGGAGGGCAAGATGAAGGCTACAAGTGAACGCTGTGAAGTCAGCAGCCATGAGGAATGCAGAGAGAGGAGACTGGCACATTGGGCGGCCATCAGAACTAGAAAGCAAAGACTAAGTGAGGAGGGATGTGAAGAAGCCAGCACCTCCAGGACGCCTAGGCCAGCACCTGCTAAGGCACTGAAGGTAGGGAAAGGCTGGAGGCCCAGAAAGAGCTCTTTTAGGAGCAATGGAGACAAAGCATGTGATCAGTTCTGGATTGTGGGGTGAAGGACAGGGAAGAAGTTGTGCTAGAGTTGTTCTTTTCAGAATCTCCACAAGCAGAAGGAGGAGAAAGATGAGGTGATGGCTCAACAGGGAAAGAGCGCAGAGTACAGAGTACACCCTCTTTTCTTGTTTGTTTTTTAATTTCGTGTGCATTGGTGTTTTGCCTGTGTGTATCTGTGTGATGTCAGATCCTCTGGAACTGAAGTTATAGACAGTTGTAAGCTGTCATATGAATGCTAGAGATTGAACCCAGGTCCTCTGGAAGAGCAGCCAATGCTCTTAACTACTGAGCCATCTCTCCAGTCCAGAATACACTTTTGAAGGCAGGCTGTGGCTAGACAGATAGCTTAGTCTATAAAGCTCTTGCCCTGCAAACATGAAGGCCTGAGTCAGGTTACCCAGAACCTACACTAAAAAGTCAAGTGTTGTAGTGGCATGTATGTAATTCTTTTTTTTTTTTTTTTTCTCTCTTTTAAGTATTTATTAGAGACACTATGAAACCCATAAATTACCCAGATGTGTTTTACACTGGCAAAAATCTTAAACGTTTAACAGGGAGTTGGCTGGATAATTTTAAATACATCCACAACAAATTATTCTTTTAAGCTGGGGTCTCCTGTAGCCTGAGTTGTTATAGAATTTCCTGAATTTATTTCCAAAGTGCTAGGCTTACAGGCATGCATCACCATGCTTTATTTAGGAGGAAACCACTATAAAATTTCAAAGAACACTTAAGGAACAAGGATAGACAACATGCTTATGTAATTCTTGTATCAGTGTAGCTAAAACATTTTCAGTGGGTTTAAGACCTGCTTTGAGTGTCTTAGGACACTCAATGCAAAAATAAAATAAAATTTTACAGCATTATAATTTGAATAGGTGCCAAATGTCCTCCTGTTCCTCTTCTCCAATCAGGAAGAGAAAATTATTTTCCAAATCACTTGAAGCTTGGACAAAAATAACCATTCCCCCCAACACTCTGTAGCGTCACAGGCAGACTCTTCAGCCCTTCAGAGAGGACATCCCAGCTCTCATGATCTCGTCGACCAGGGGAATGTTGGTGGCGATCACAGTGCAGGAGTGAAGCAGCTGCTTCTTCACACGGTAGTTATCCCACACACCCATTTCTGCGGCCACCATTGGTTCACCTGTGCTCAGATCCATACCTACAAGTTGACCGGATTCTGAATGTTCAGCTTAAACTTTAACTAATGCTTCCTGAAGGTCAAAACCAGAGTCCTGTGCAAGAACCTTGGGAATGATGAGCAAGGCGTCTGCAAAGGCCTGGACTCCAGGCTAAGCCCTGCCCTGGACGCCAAGCTGGGCCCTGCCTTTCACACTGGGCTTGTATTTAATCAGAACTTCTGCCAGTGCCACTTCTACTGCCCCTGCACCTGGGACAACACAGCCATCATCAATAGCATTTTTGACAGCCCTCAGGCCATCGCTTATTGCATCCTTAATTTGAGTCAGTATGTGCTTATTTGGTCCTTTAACCAGTAAAGTGACAGAACGGGGATTGTTACACTTCTCAATAAAGGTGAACTTCTCCTCACCCAGTGTATATTCATAGACAAGCCCTGCATGTCCCAAACAGTCAGGATTCAGGTCATCAAAGGAATTCAGAGTTATCCCACCACAAGCAAGTGTCAGCCTTTCCATGTTTCTCCTCTTGGCTCTGCGCAGAGCTACGATACCTTCTTTTGCAAGGGCATCTAAAGAAAAGGGGTCAATCCCCTTTTGATTAATAACGACAAATCCTTTATCTGAATCACCACAGACTTTCTTTTTCAGTTCTATGATTTTTTTAACTCTATCTTCAATGAATTTTCTTTCAGCCTTTACTAGTTTTTCTCTCTCTTCTGCACTCTTGTAAAAAAAACCAGAATTCACTTCTGTTTTCTCATACTCCAAGGACACATTGCATGTGAGGATGTAGGCATTTTCTACTCTCTTCTTCATATCAGGATGCCATGCCCCATGATCCAAAACAATTAAGCTTGTATCAGTTTCAGATTTATGCTTCATCTCCATTATCTCAACCATGAAGAGGTCAATGGGCTCATCTTTTTTCCTAATGGCCAAAATGGAGTCCACCACAGCCTCTGTCAAGACATCTGCAAGTTCAGCATGAACTTTAGTCCGCAGAGACGTTCTGGCCACATCGATGAGTGTTTCTCTGTCCATCTCTTTGCTTACTTTGACTTGTTCCAAAAACTGGAGTGCCTTTTCTTTTGCAGCTTCAAAACCTTCAGTTATTATTCTTGGATGAAGACCTTCAGAAATGTAGAGGTCTGCCTGTTTGAGCAGCTCCCTGATGATGAGGACATTGGATGTAGTGCCATCGTCAGTTATATCATCCTGGGCTGTAGCCACTTTCGCTATCAAAGAGGCTGTTGGGTGTTGAATTTGCATTTCATGAAGCAGCACATTGCTGTCTTTAGTGAGTTTGATGTCTCCAGCACCAGATACAAGCATCTTCATGGTGCCCTTAGGCCCCAAGTTGGTCCTCAGAACATCCTGCAGGCTCCGAGCCGCGCTGATGTTCACCACCAGCGCTGCCTGTGCGCGGGCCACCTCGGCCTTAGGATTTAGGGTCTTCACCGCCTCCATGGCTGGCCTAGCTCCGTATGTAATTCTTATACTGGGGAAATGTAGCATGTAGTTTTATGCTTTACCTGCCTTTGCTCCAGGAAGTGACCAAGCTACCAACTCCCTCCTAGCTTACCTCAAATCCTCAGCCAAAAGGCACAGAAGTTGTTCAATTTCAACTTGCCTTTGGACACTCTTACTGGGTGATGCTATCTCCTGCCTGGAAAATAGCACCCTTATCAGTTTTATTTTGTTTATTTATTTATGTATTTATTTTGGTTTTTCGAGACAGGGTTTCACTGTGTAGCCCTGGCTGTCCTGGAACTCACTCTGTAGACCAGGCTGGCCTTGAACTCAGACTACCTATGCCTCCCAAGTGCTGGAATTAAACTGGCCACCACTGCCCAGTTCCTTATCAGTTTCTTATCTCCTTCTTTCTACCTACCCTATTTTTCAGTTGCTAAACTCCTCTGACCATTCACCTCATGAGGGAGCCATCTTGAGATCTTACATGGTTGCCTCTCTCCAAAGCATGGCTAACTTTGTTTTCTCCCTTGCGTCTTTCTTCCTGTCTCCTGGGACCCAGAAGTCCCACATGTCCCTTCTGCCCAACAGTAGGCTCATGGCTTTCTTTACTGATGGATCAAGAACCAATTGGGGAGCAGGACCTTCACATTAGGTCCACCCCCTACAGGGAAACAACCTGGGGCTTGTTACTCTGCCCACCAATCCTAATTGAGGAGCTCAGGTTTAATGAGAGTCTGGCCAGTTCCTAGTAGAGCTTTGTGGATGAGAGTGAAATGGGTTTTAATGAGTTTCAGGTTTAAAAAGGGGGGTTAGGGAAAAAAAGAAAAGAAAGTGGGGTAGATGGTAGATGGTGTTCCTGGGGTTATCCTCTTGGTCTCCACACACATGAGCTCTGTTACAGAAATACAAACAAGAAAGGTTATTCATGATTTGAGTGTTTCTATAGGTTGGAAAAAGTGAATTTGGGAGAATAGGAGTCTGAAGCAAAGTGACAAGATAATTCAGATCCCAGCGACAGGACTTACTGGGTCTACTGCTCACTGCTGCTCTCTGATGTGCTGGTTGACTCTTGTTGATCTATTGCATGGGCTGTAATGAAGTTAGCTGAGTAGGAGATATATAGAGTGAGGCACTAGAAGGTGTGAGCAGGCCATTGGTAGATGATGTCCCCTGTTATTCAATATATGTTCACATTTGCAGGCTCCTGGCAAGGTTGGTTCAAGGGTTCAAAGGTTGTGGGGTGAGTAGAAAGGGTTGGGATGAGTTTGAAAGTTGAGATGAATTGAAGCTAAAGAGAGGGGCAGGAGAAGCAGGTGAGAAGAAGGTCTGTTTCCTCCAGGGATGGAAGTACCTGACAGAGTGGGTGAGCAGTGCAGGATGTAGGTGGAGAGATGCGGTGAGCTGGAGAGTCAGGATGAAGCAGTTGCCAGAATGCACCTCACTTAATAAGGCAGTGGGACTCACCATTCTGGGGAAGGCAGGAGGTCAAGAGATTGGAAGCCTTAGATTGAAGGTAGATACAGGTGTGAGTGCAGGAGGAACTGAGGGGTTGAATGTAGGGGAATACTATTGGTGTTCTGTGTAGTAAAAGTGGTAAGGGATCTGGGTGGGGACAGGCATTGTAGGCTGTGGAGGGAGAACATTGTCCTCCCTGGCTTCCACTGCTAATGCTCTCTGAACCTTCCCTCTGTAGAGTCTGAGACAGAAGACACTTGTGAGGTGCCATATCCTCCCTTTTGATTCTTGTGGTTTTCACCTGTAGGGCTGGTTCTGGCTGGACGGTGCTCATCCTTGTTTTGGAGTTGGGAGCACTGTGGCTTTAACTGACACCTCACCCCCACCCACGCCCCAGTACTGCTTTTCCTGCTTGCAGATCAATGACCAAACAGGCAGGTCCTGGGATGGAGCTGGTTGGGGGGTTGAGCCAGCAGCTGTGACTAGAGAGCAGGCCTCATTCATTGACTGCTATCCACTCAGACAAGAGCAGGAGCGCGGTCTTAGTTTCATGGCGCTATCCAGAGCTCATGATTCAGTGTGGAAAAATTAAGTGCAGAGGCTGGGGACAGACAGGAGACTCGGGTGGGCTGGGGTTTGTAGAACCGTTTGGCTTCTTTTCCCTGTCAGTAAAGAGGCTGATTTGAGAGTTTGAGTTTTTAGGTCTGTTCTTCCACACACCGTGTGTACTCTATATGTGTACATGTGCGTACGTGTACATACACACTCACGCACGCACACACGCACACCTTAACGCAGCCCCCTCTTGCCCTCTGCTTTCCCAGTCTCAGGAGAGGAGAAAGGAAGCTGTTCTTTTGTAGTCAAATCTGTTTAGCTTTGAGCAAGTGTCTCAGTTCTGCATCCCAAAGGCTCACCTGGCAATAAGCATCACAGGGTTGCTGTGAGCCCAAAATAAGGTGAGGTGTATGTGAAAAATCCTTGGGAATCCTAAGTGTGGTGGGGTTGTCTCAGGGTGGTAGCACCTCCTGAGCTGTCCGAGGGACAGTGGGTAGGGTCAGGCCCCAGAAAGAAAGATGGCACCCACTCAGTTCAAAGGCTCTAAGACCTGAGGCTGTTTGTCTCAACAGTGTTCAAAGTACACTCTGGACAGAAGGGGTGGTGATGAAACCGGGTTCTTTGTGTATTGAAAAAAAAAACAGAACCCTTTTGCTCTTTCGCCATTTCGGATTTGTCCTCTGAGTCAAGTCAAATATTTGTTGAATGATTCTTAGTACAAAAGTGCTTTGGAGTTGTGAGGGATGCAGCAGTAAATCCCTTGGCCTTATGGAGCAAGGACAACATGTGTCTGAAGGGAGACGTGGTAAGTTCAAGTCGGGTGCTGCCTGGAGGGCTTCAGGCGGGAGGCATCTGCGGACCGAGGAGTACTAGGAGGCAGTTGAGGTTGAAGACTGACTGGGTGGGGGTAGGCAGCGGTTGGGGATGAGCTCACTGGGCAGACTGGAGAGGCTTCACAGCAGGGCCCAGAAAGTTTGCCCTTTTGCTGTGTTTAGGTCCAGTCAAGGAGAGGAGCTGGCTGACTGGTCAGGCTCCATGCGCAGCAGCCTTTTGTTTCTTAGTTCTAATGAAAATCATGTGTTGTTGATAGTAATTACTGAACAGCTCTGTGGAATGGGCAGCCCACACGACATTGGAGTCCGCATGGATTGACCACATGCTCTTTTTCCCGTTGCTTAGTCCTGCGTGTATCTCTCCAGCTCTTGAGCATACACTGCAGCTTGAAAGTGGGGTCAGGAGAGTCGATCTCTGTTACAGGATCTGAATTCGGGGTTATGGCTTCCACATCCTCAGTCACCAACCCCTTTTCTAATTTCTTCCTTCTCTTCCAGGCTCCCTGTTGTAGAGTAGTTTCCACCAGAGAGGATCAAGGAGAGCCCCTCCGTCCTCACAAATGCATTAATTGACTCTTAAGTAATATGTTTGGGAAACCTGTGGTCTTTAAAACAGAGGTCACTTTGATCTTCCAGGAACATTTTCTGCTTCTGACCCTCTGGGAGGGGGTCCTGGGATTGACCCAGGGTCAGCCATTGTGGTATCCAGCCTGGCCTTAGGTCAAAGAGAGGCTCCTTACAGCAGTCGGACTGCACAAAGAGTAGCAAAGTTGTCACAGTTGTCACAGGGAGCCTGATCCTGGCTGTGCAGACGTCTTCACGCTGTGTAGAGTTGCGGAGAAGGCTGGTTGGGAAGTCGAGGCTGGGCTGTGGGGCCTGACTTTATACCTTCCACTCTAGGAATCTAGATTCCTTCTCACCGTGACTGTTTGAAACTTTTTTTTATAATAATGAAAAAAATTTAGTTATAGAACTATTAAGTTAAATAATGACAGTTGGGAGATAGGACTTGTAGGTGCCAGCATGGCACAAACTTGCTAGCTTCCTGTCTTGCAGTCCTCTGTTGTGCATCCAAGCATCATAACGTCCTTAACCCTGGGCTGCAGGTACTCGGTGCGCGTATCACCTCAGATGGCAAACCGGATTGTGGATTCTGCAAGGAGCATCCTCAACAAGTTCATACCTGACATCTATATTTACACAGATCACATGAAAGGCGTCAATTCTGGGAAGTGAGTGCATTCTAGAGCAGACTTCTGCAGCTGAGCTCAGTGAGAATACCACGCCACTCCTTTCCCATCCCACTGGCTTCCAGGGTTTATCTCCCCCGAATAAAAACTCTGGATTCTGCAGTTACCTGCTTGGGTTAGGAAATCGGCTTTTCCCTAAGGAAAGCACAGCTGGTCCTCACAGCTCTTTCAGAGTCTCTCCTGATATGAGCAGAGAGTACATGCGAGGAGTTTGGCCTTCACACCCTCCAGTGGAAAGTGATGGTGTCAGAGGTCAGGGCTGGAAAGGATGTGTATACAGAGCTGGCTTTCCCTCTGGGGATGGAAAGGTCATTGACATTTCCATGCCTTTTATTCAAACACCAGAACATTCTTTATTTACACACTGAGGGTAATGATGTACCCTAGGATAATTGTAAATATTAAGTTTACAGTTATCTATGTGTGCTATCTGTATCTAGCAGTCTGCATGCTATGGAAACGGCAACTCCTAATGTTGGCCTTTTCTTCCTTCCTTCCTTTCTCAGCTGTAGGTCTGGAATTAGTGGGTCTGATCTATTTTGGAGGGGACTGCCGAGGGCTGGGAAAGGGTAGGTAGCAGCAGAGGCTCTGAGTGTTCCAGGATAGTCTGTTCTCTGGTCCCTTGCTTTTCCAGAATGGGCAGAAAAGAACAGTGCAGGCCTGAAGGCCAAGTTGCCTGCCGCCAGCCATAGAATAGCCTTTTATAGTGCTGTTCACCCAGCCGCCCTGGTATAGAGTCAGATTCTGAGTAGCCGCCTTAAATACAGATCAGTACATTGACATGATGAGCTCCAAGCTCCATGTTAAAAATTATGTAGAAAACGGATGTATTTCTCACATTTGTGTTTAGTTTTTAAGTCCCAAGTTACAGGTTATAAGTCACTGTGAAGTCATGCCTGGGTTATGCCCCTATCTGAACCAGTGATGATTCCACATGAGTATGGGCTGTTGAAATGTGGTGTTCATGCACTGGAACCCTGGGAGCCAACAGTTCTTGGTGGCCTGTGTTAGCACTTAGACCAGCATGCTCATTGGTTTAGTGTGGCCCATTCTGACAGCCATTACTCTTGAGAAGAAATTATAATAAAGTAGTCCTTTATAGAATGGCAAGCTATGGAGGCGGCACTTTGCAAACCCCCACTGCACATCTGTCTCGTGTGTGCTTCCACCATGCCAGACATGCGGTTTCTCGTGATTCAGAGGCAGCTTGTGTGTTAAATTTTCTAATTGTCTAATGGTGAGTGATGTTAGAGTGTTAAATGTGAGTCGGGTGCTCTGGAACCTTGCTTGGGCAGGTATTGTAATTGCTTTAAGGAGGGTTAAAACTGGGCACTAGACTCCTTCCACATGATGAGTCCATATATATAGTGCTGGCAAAACCTCAGTAAGCCAGGTTTGATGGTGCACGTCTCACCCCAGCCCTCTTTGGAAGCAAAGACGAGGACGGAGCATGAGGCCAGCTGGGGCAGCCTAGGGAAACAGTCTCTAAAAATAAAAACGGATATAAGTGTATGGAACTTTCTGGACCAGTGTTGTAGATATGGAAGACATTTTGTGAGCGGTGTTGAACAGTGTTAGAGGCGGTAGGTCTGTGTTGCAATTGTGTATGGAGTGTGCCTTGGGAAAGCTCTCCTAGTGATGTATTTACTTTGTGTGGACAAGGTACATCTGAGGCATCAGATCTGGCAAGTTTGTGGAGAGGTGTTTTTTTTTCCTTCTTGTTTATGAACTGTTGTTTGTTGTTTTTCTGGTTAAATTGTTGTTGCTGTGTTTTTATGAGGATAGAATAAGACAAGTCTGAAGTAACACTGATATTATTTGCGTGCTCGATACCTGGAAGCCTGTTGACATCACAGTGTGTGGTTGTTAGAAACTGCGAGAGTCTGCAACTTTGTAAAGTCAGGGAGGGGGAAGGCAAGGGTGGGTATGCATGCAAACATCTTCCCGCCTTGGTCCTTCTTTGTGTGCCTCGAAGTCTATCTAAGGAAGAGCGCATCCGCCTTCTTTGCGTGCTCGAGTGTGCCTTTGTTTACTGGGTGTCTGCCCTTGCATCACTAGGTCTCCAGGCTTTGGGCTGTCGCTGGTTGCAGAGACTACCAATGGTACCTTCCTGAGTGCTGAGCTGGCCTCCAATCCCCAGGGCCAGGGAGCAGCAGTGCTTCCCGAGGACCTTGGCAGGAACTGTGCAAAGCTGCTGCTTGAAGAAATCTACAGGGTACGTCCTCTGGCTCTGTAGGTGCAGAGAAAGGAAGTCAGGAAAAGACGATCGGATGTCTTTCCTTCTTTACTCTTTTCTCAGCACTTAAGCTAAAGAGCTAACCTGTGTTTGTGTATCAAGCAGTTTAGAATTAACTAGTTTAATGGGTTTGTTGAATTAGTCCATGAGTAAGATCTGCTCTATTGAGACATAGAACAGATAGCTTTTAATGGGGACAGAGGAGAGAAGGGAGTGAGGGTTCAAAATAAAACAAGCAGGTAAGGTTAAGGTGGTGGCTGGCACACTGACCCGACCAAAAGGACTGCCCCCAACCCCTCTCTCATGCTGCCCCTCTCTCTCTCTCTCTCTCTCTCTCTCTCTCTCTCTCTCACACACACACACACACACACACATGCACGCATGCACACCCCTCCCCATCTGTTTTTATTGTGTCTGTGTGTTTGCCTGCATGTATATATGTGCCCCACACGCATGCTTGGTGCCTGTGGAGACCGGCCAGCAGAGGCTGTCAGGTCCTCTGTAGTACGTGGCTGTGAGCCAGTCTGTGAGTGCTGTGATGAGTCTGAGTGCTCTTCGAGAGTAGCAAGTGTTCTTAACTCCAAAACATTTCTTTAGTCCTGGGACTACAGGCTTTTAGCTGTCCCAGTTGCTGCTATGTGGTGATAGGGACTCATTGTCAGATTTATCAAGATAGAAATCTGGATTTGTGTTTGGATAGAGTTTTGCAGTTTATTCTAGAGTGTTGAAGACCATTTAGGGAAGGCTAGACTGTCACAGCATGGTGGAGGCCCTGGGAAGTGTGAGAACTAGGCATTGTTAAAGATAGACTTAAGACAGACAGTTACTGTGTTGTGTCTGTAGTTCTGTGGGTAGGGTACAGCTCAGGTCACTTGCCTTCTTCATGGCCACAAACTGTTGATCATACCTGTGGCAGGCACACAAGTGAGCACACACTTGACTTTCCCACAGCTGAGTTGACTGACGGGAAGGAGGAGATTGTGAGGGAAGAGAAGATGCTGGCAAGAGGAAAGTGTGTTCCTAAGAGAGCACGTTATGCATACAATTCCCACAATGACGGCGCGCAGCTGAAGAGTGCTTACCACCATTGTAGTCTGCTCCCCCCATCCAAGCCCGGCCTTGAAACCTGCTCATTAGTCATGTGATGAACAGCATCATTCTACCTAATTAAAGATAGAAGCTGACACACCTGAAGAGCAAGGCGTAGCCACTGTGCTTGCTGCTGAGAGCAGTGGAAACAGGAAGTGAGGCCTCCTGACACAGCCTGTCAGGAAGCGTGTATAGCCCAGGTCTGATACAAGGTTTTTGGTGCCACATCAGTATATTTTTGATGACAGATCTAGCGTTGGTTTTGAGAGACAGGTGGTGGTTAGATGTCTGTGGGTAAAAGGATGAAGCCATTGATTCACCAGTTACTTAATTCATGGAGTTTTAGAACATTTCCGTGTTGTCAGATAAACAGAACAGTGGTAGCTGTCTGCCTCAAAGATTCTTGTTGGCTTGTGTAGGTCTCCATCTGACCTTGTGGGCTGATGTGTCCTCTCTCCAACTATGGGGACACTTATGTCCCTTTCTAGGAGATCATGGGAGAATGGCAAACATCATGGTCCAGAGGAGTTTGGTGGGGGCCAGTGGGTTTCTCCAGTCACGAGAGAAAGACATGCGATGGCCTGGATTAGGTATTGGGTTCCTACCTTTAACTGAGATCTTTTAAAAACTATTATTGTTCCTCAACCAAATTTACTTTGTTTTAGTCATTAAGAAAACTTCCTGTCAGTGTCTAGTCTTTAATTACTAAAAGACTGAAAACATTTCATGCTGTTTTGACTAATTCTCTGTAGGTCTTTGTGCTGGGTGGTGGTGGCGCACGCCTTTAATCCCAGCACTTGGGAGGCAGAGGCAGGCGGATTTCTGAGTTCAAGGCCAGCCTGGTCTACAGAGTGAGTTCCAGGATAGCCAGGGCTACACAGAGAAACCCTGTCTCGGAAAACCAAAAAAAACAAAAACAAAAAAAAGACTCTCTTCTGAAGGTGCTTTTAAAATTTTATATATTTGTGTGTGTGTGTGCGTGTGTGTGCGTGTGTGTGAGTGTGTGTATGTGTGTGTGCGTGCGCGTGTGTGTGCGTGTGCACATACACATAAAAATTATGAGTCTCTGACCCAGTTCCCTCAGCTCACAGGTTGCCATCCACCAGTGGTTCTGTCCTGCTGTTCCTTCCACTGCCCTGCTGTCTTTCCGCCTCACCTCGCCTCGCCTCACTCTTCAGTGGAAGCCTCTCTTATCTTCAGCAGAGAGATTCTTTCCACATCCTCTTCAACCTCCCTCTCATTTCCTTCCAAACCTGGACTTGATCTCTTTCCCATTGCCTGTGAGCCTTTCTACTCTGCTGCCCTCTCTTCTTTCCAAGGCCTGCTTATCCCCCCAAGCCATTTCAAGAGCCTGCTCCCAAAACCTTCCGCATCTGTGTCCTCACTAGGAGAGTCCCCGCTCCCTCCACCACGTCCTTGTACATGGACCCTGACATAGTTACTGCATTAAGGTTTCCCTCCAGCACCTGGTACAAGTCCTCTGAGGGCAGTGCACTGGCGACTTGGTGCGGGGGAAGAGAGCAGCTTACTTTAGGACTGTGGGACAATAAACAAGAGCCGTCAGACAATTGGTTTTGTTGGTCAGATTGCCTGTTGTACGGGAAAGCAGCTTTTGACCTAAAGTTTGATGAATAAAATGAAAAACAATGTTTCTTAAAGGCCTACTAAATCAAGAGTGACAGCCTGAGGGGTGTTGCAGCTGGGGATCTGTTTACTCCCTGCCCTGCATGCCCTAAAAAGGAAGGAGGCACCCTGTGAGCATCTCTGGCTGCCTACCTGTCATACTCAGTCTAGCCTTGGACAGCAGTGACCATGGTCACACACTTAAATTTTCAGATCTGTAAGATGGGTAAAAACTTGAGGACATCCTGCTTATACTCTGTAAAGTTGTACATATGTTGACATTGTTAACAGTTACCCTAGAAAGAATAATCAGGAATAAAGGCCTTTTTAAAAGACATGGTTGCAAATAAAGAATGAAAAAAGGAAGCAAACAAAACAGTTGTGCTTCAGAAGGAAGATTTTGAAGAAAATTGTTTTGCTTATGCTTGGAAAAAAAAGAAAAGGAAACTTGGAGAGTGATAATGTCTTCATAATAAGAACAAGCAGTCTTACTGTGGCACTTGGCAATGATAGGTCGCATGGGAAGAGGTAAGGAGCACTTCAGAGCATCCGGAGTTGTTTCAGAGTAAGATGGGATTAGCGCAAGGAGACCTCTAAAAACTACTCACTCGGGGCTGGAGAGATGGCTTAGTGGGTAAGAGCACTGACTACTCTTCAGAAGGTTCTGAGTTCAAATCCTAGCAACTACATGTTGGCTTACAACCACCTGTAATGAGATCTGATGCCCTCTTTTGGAGCATCTGAAGTCAGCTACAATGTACCTATGTATCATAATAAATAAATAAATCTTTAAAAAAAAAAAAGCTACTCACTCTGTGTATGTGCCTGAACGCTCAGTGCCTCACCAAGTTAGCATAGGTCATCTGCTTAACCCTCAGGAGCAACTATACCTCTCCTAGAGCAGGGGCAGGTTCATTGTTTTCCCCAGTAGATCTTTGCTGGGCATGGGACTTTCAGCTGTTACGTGGGTTAGCCATCAGTTTAGCCTCATTGGTATTGTGAATCTTCCTCAGGAGGCCATGTTCTGTCTGTCACTGCTTCACTGCCTGCAGCTTTTGGTGTTCTGAGGGCTGTGTCCTCTCTCCCTACTTGTTTTTCCCCTTTCTGGCTTGTACTATGATTAATCATCAGTGTGTTTGTGTTTACAGGGTGGATGCGTGGACTCGACCAACCAGAGTCTAGTTCTGCTGCTCATGACCCTTGGACAGCAGGACGTTTCCAAGGTCTTGCTGGGACCACTCTCGCCCTACACGTAAGCAGCTTTCATTTGTCCTCTCTCATGTTCTGTTTGGTTTTCTGGTTGTACAGAATGACACGAATGTGCCGCGTGTTGCCTTAGACTGTGTGTGACAAGCAGTGTCCCTGCTTGTACTGATCTTTAACCAGCCAGCAGGGGCAGTTATTAACCTGATGTTTATTCCTTCACGCATGAGTTTGGGCCTTCCCTCCTTCCCAGTACACCTGCTGTCCCATGTTATCTGAGCTCTCTCACATGCACAGGTAGTTCTTTGTCTCTATGTTTTTTTTCTGTTCTGGAGATAAACATAACTTGAAGCTTTTCATTCTCATCTTCCTCCTGACATTCTTTTTTTTAAAAAAAAATTTTTTTTATTAATTCACTTTACATCTTGCTGGCATTTATATCGTGACCAATGGGCTATTTTTCTAATAGTGTTCCGTATTAACTGGCTAGAAGAGCTAAAGAGAGGCAAAATTCATGGGAACATTACCAGACCAGTTGGGAATTAGAGAGATGGGTTTGGGCAGTTGGATATTAGCAGAAATTAACGGCTAGGGTATAAAAACATGCACAGGCCAAGAATAGTAGCTAATTGGAAGACTCAAGTTATAGAGCGCATTTCTAGTCAGGGATAAATGAGCAGGTTTGGAAACAGGCTTACATGTATGTGTGTGTATGTTTGCATGTATGTATACACACATGTATATGCACTTACATGCTCACAGCCTTAAGCTAGCTGATTGGTCAGCTGGGGGGAAGAGGAGCAGGTAGATCTGAGACTGAACTGTCCTTTTTCGGTTATCATGGTACCGATGCTGTAGCTCTGAAAGGTACAGTACTGTGATAGCTGAAGAATGGTGGTGCCATCACGTTGAGGGGAGGGGCTGACAGCCGGACACCAGAAGGGTTCTTTTACTTTTAGAGTTGGCTGAGGAGGTTTTTGGAACAGAAGATGAAAGGTAATACACTCTCTTAGCAGCAGAGGACACCGATAAACAGGAAGGACCCCAAGAGCCACACATTATCTCCTGATAAGATGTGTAAAGTGTTTCACAGGACAGGAAACCTCAACTTGAGTAATCCTAATGGCTTGCCAACTGCAGAAGTCCACCTTGCTCAAACAGAATGTCACTGGAGCATTCTGGGTGGCTGGAGGGGAGGGCAACAAGCTCAGCTCCTCAGGTGCAGGATCCCATCAGAGTTCCTGGAAGCAGCTGGTGGTCGTGTTGCCATCTTGGGACGGTTGGAGTCTTAGCTAGTCAGTGCTGTGTCTCCAGGGCTGTCCAGGAGTCAGTAAAAGCCACTGTCTCCACATGTGTGTGGTCCAGGGTTTGGGCTTTGGCAGAACAGCATGTGAACATGGAGTATATGATTTTATATTTTTTCATATTTTTTTAAGTTGATTTTGGAGAGTCTTTCACTTCGACTCTGGGGCCTTGTATAATCTTTTAATGTCTGTAGCCTTTTGGGATGTGACTGTCCTTCACCACATAATCCTTTTAGGTTTCCTTTCTTCTTTCAGAAACCTAAAATGACTGCATCTCCTGGGAGACAGTTGTCTGCTCCGAGTGGAGCTTTAAAATTCGTCCAGGTGGGAGCATTCTGTGCCTTGAGGTTTGGGTTGGGTCTGAGGCTTGGACACGAGCTCCTTCCCCTGGGGCTTAGTGTACCCTGCCTCCTCTACCACACATACCCCACCTGCCCCAAGCAAGCACAGATGGAGAATTGTGTTCAGCAAAAGCATGTCTGGGATTGGGACCCCTTTGCCCTTAATCTTGTGGAAGGCTCCAGCGCCTCAGAAGATGAAGGATGAGCATGGGCCCTTACAGGCGCGAATGTGACAGGCACCATGACTCATCTTGGGGTAGGGAGAGTATCATATGCATATTCTTTCTTGTGCTATTCAAGTCGTAGAGACACAGTTTTTTTGGACCTCACTTCCCTTGAGGAAAGGAAGAATCTTCTTGGTTTGAAGAAAGCCTGTGCGTTTCTTCTGGCAGCTTGCACGTGTTTGATTGGTGTGATTAGCATCTCAGGGGCCATTTTCTGAAGTGCCAGGATTAAGACATTTTCTCTGTGTTCAGGCCCTCGCCGAGAAGTATGAGTTGTGTGTTTCTCCTTCCCCTGCTTTCCCTGTTGCTAGGGGGTTGCTACTTCGGCTCCTCTGTACTATTTCAGGAAATACGTCTGTATTGTGACCTTCTGGAGGCCAGACAGTTTTTCTCATTTGAATGCCATAGACACTAGAAGAGAACCTCTCTTTGTTTTAAATTTGAGTAGTGTTGGCTTATAGTTTCAAGCCCGGGAAGCTTAATTTTACATTTTAGTGAGAAATTACATTTTATTTACAAGTTGAAGTAAGATAAAAAAAATTCATAATTATTATATACCAGTATATATCAATGTATCAAATATCTTTATATCAAGATACACATACAACAACAACAACATCATCATCATCATCATCATCATCATCATCATCATCATCATCATCAGGCACTTAGAATCATCAGGCTCAGAAACCCTGACAGATCAAAGTTGCAGGCTTCAGCTTTCTGCCCGTGCATAGGCCTTGGTGTCCAACCTGTCTGTACTTAAGATCTGTCTATGCTACAGTGCCACCATGGGAGACTGATGTTGAGTATTTGTGAGCCTCTGTTGATAACATGGATGGTCAGGCTCTGAGCAGCATTCGTGGCACTATATCTAAGGAACTTAGATCCCGCCTTGACACCCCTCATCTCATCCCAGTCCATCCCTCATCGTCTCACTCTGAGCTCCAGGAGGCGAACTTCCACAGAGGGAGCTCAGGCCTGAAGTCAGCTGCACACTGACTAGTGAGCTGTCTATAAATCCCTATGTATTATTTCTAAAATTTATGGCCTACTTCTAGTCACATCCCTAATCAACTATACTTTCTGTTTATCCTTCCGCAGAACGGCGTAGGTGGTGTTTGTTTAACAGGCATACACGGTGTCTGCTGTGATCTGGACACTGTTGTTTGAGTTTTATTTTTGTTTTTGTTTTTGTTTTTTTTCTGTTTGTGGTGCTAGCTATCAAACCCAGAGCCTTATGATGCTTAGCCAACCGAGTGCTCTACTATGAGCTAGGTAGCCTCAATCCCCACATAATCTTTTTTTTTTAATTTAAATTCTTTTATTTTCTTCAGATTATAATAGAATTACATCATTTCCCCTTTCTCTTTCCTCCTTCCACACTCTCTCATATATTTGCTCTCTTCTCAAATTCCCAGGCTCTTTTTTTCTAGTAATGCTTGTTACTTTCATTCATACATACATACTTACTCACACACACATGAATTCAGCTTGTATGAATATTTTCAGGACTGACCATTTGGATAACCATTTGACTTTGCTGATACTCAGCATCATGCTACAACTTTCAGGAGCCCTCATTTCAGCTTCTGCACACCTTAGACCGTGACCCTTTTTTTGTAAGGTGAGAGGTTGGCTGTGTGCCAGCGGCACAGTCAGCCCAGTTCTGTTTCCTGTTGCCTTTAACCAAGTTTAAGAACGTCATTCTTGGAGTAGAGTTGAAGTGTTAGCATCAGACACACCTCTGGTCTCAAAAGCTGCCGTGTACTGACTGCAGCGAACCATGTGAAGTGGTCTTTCCTTATTCCCAGATCTTGTCCCTCAGTCTCTAGGGACAACTCCTTAGACCTAAAGTGTTGACAACCCTAACCCTGGCCCACATCCAGGTGACACAGAAACCTGCTGAAACAGGAAGCAGGATTTTCTGTCTATCACTAGAAAGGCTGACCCATCACTGCTGCCCTCTGCTTGTGCTCCTACGGCTTTGGAGGGCCTGAGCCTGAGCCTGTCCAGGCCTGGCCATTGGGATTCTGTGGGCAGATGGTCTTGCTTGTTGACAGTGACGGTGGGACAATTATCTCTGCTTCCAGAATTCTCTGAAACCTCCTTGTCAGATTGAGTGGGGGCTTTCATAGCAAAGTCTTACTTGTTTTAACAGTGAATCATTTGTTCTAAAGGGGAAGATAGGTAGACAGACAGACAGACAGACAGACTGACAGGCAGGCAGACATATTATTGCCCCAAGAGGCTTATAAGAAAAGCTGCTCCTTGCTTTTGGATCAGACACGTTTCCCCCGCACCCCCCCTTCTTTTTCTTTTTAGAGACAGGGTTTCTCTTTGTCCTTGGCTGTTCTAGAACTCCCTCTGTAGACTAGGCTGCCCATGAACTCAGATCCACCTGGAGCTGCTTCCTGAGTGCTGGGGTCAAAGGTGTGCACCACCATGGCCCAGCCAATTTTGTTTTCTTAAGGAAGCTGTTTGTTTAGGTTTAACATTATCCCTTGTTATGTTTCAACTCATTTTTGCTTTTTAATATCCTCGCTACAGTAGAAGTAGGGAAAATGAGGCTGGAGGCTGAAGAAGGGCCTTCTGAAATATCCCTCAATCCCATCTTCTGCTGCCTTCCTCAGGCAGCCCGAGAGGCTGGCAGAACACTGTGGTGAAAGTCAAACAACCTTTGCTTTTCCTAACTGTTCCAAAAGCTACACATTTCTCAAAGCTGTCCATAAACAGGCCTGCACACTCCGTTCTGTATCTCTCCCACCCTCCTCCAAGACATCAAGCAAGCTGAAGTCCCCAGGAGTTCTGCCAGCAGGGGAGGGCATCTGGCTTTTTTAGCACAGTTGAATGATTCAGTGTGAAGTAGCTGAATGAGGCCCAGAGGGAAGCTAGCCTCAGGCCTGTGTTAGTCCCGGAAGCAGTGAGGGAGTCTTTCCCCTCAGCCTGTAGTTGAGTCGGGGAGGTCCTGGTGTTTTTCTCTGCTGCTGCCAGCTGGAAGCTTGGCTCACACATGTGTGTGGCCTGTTTATCAGGGGTTTGTGTCTTTGTCTTCTAAGACAGGATGTAGAAATAGATGATAGATGGAAAAACCGAGAAGGAAAAAGAAAAAAGAGGGGGAAAAATTCCCATGGTTAGTAAGACCAGAAAGCCAGCAGGGGGAGAGCTGGCTTCCCTTAATTACCAAGAACGCTGAAGTCACTTCTCAGTTCCCCCACACCTCAGTTCTCCTTGGTGTCTCAGTAGCAGGGAGAGAGTTCCATTTATGCAGAAGGCCATCATTGTTGAGACACTTGTGTGACTTACCCAGAGGGTCAGCACTATGCGGCAGCAAAGAACGCTGTAGAAACTCATTTAAGACAGAGAAGAATCAGGTGGCTGGGTGTTAGTGGTGAGGAGGGCTCCATGGAGGAATTTAAAATGGGCTTGCATTGTAAAGACAAGTCCTGTGGTCTTAACATGGAGGGACAGTGAAGTAGATCTCGCCTGAGAGCTTGTGACATGCCTACAGCTCAGACAGAGGGTGAGTTGATCTGATGCTCTAGTCTCTTGGTATATTTCCCTCCTGTGAGCAGATAAAGCACGGGGGGGGGGGGGGGGCACATTCACGGCAGCAGGCTTCATCCTTAATTTCATACATAATTGACCAGGGTTGGGACCCAGGATCAGTACATCTTTTTAAATTCATAGATGTGTAGAAATATAATTTATGTGGCCATATAGTTTACTCATTTACAGTGTACAGTTTAACAGTTTTTAGTATACTCATAGAGTTGAATAACCACAGTCTAATTTTAGCACATTTTTATCACCCCGGAAAGAAACGCTGTGCCCATTTGTGGTCACTGCCCATTTGTCCCGCTGTCCCAGCTCTGCTGCGGGAATAGAGAGCTCTTGTGACCATTGTCTAGAAAAAAAGTCATGTAATGATATTGGTTCTTAGTAACTACCTCTTTAACTTAGCACAGTTTAGAGAGCTTGTCCTGCTGGAGCAGATAGATATAAGTGCTTTAGAGCATCCTGTGAATAGGGACACACCTATTATTTTGTCAGTTGGTAGA
The DNA here is from genome assembly GCA_019843815.1 of Montemys delectorum. Classification (NCBI taxonomy): domain Eukaryota; kingdom Metazoa; phylum Chordata; class Mammalia; order Rodentia; family Muridae; genus Montemys; species Montemys delectorum. The sequence continues at coordinate 42,616 of JADRCD010162891.1, forward strand.
CATTGAGTTCTTCTTATGCATTTTTTAAAATTTATTTTATCTATGAGTACACTGCCACTGTCTTCAGACACACCAGAAGAGGGCATCCCATTACAGATGGCTGTGAGTCACTATGTGATTGCTGGGAATTGAACTCAGGACCTCCTGAAGAGTTAGTCAGGGCTCTTAACCACGGAGCCATCTCTCCAGCCCCCTCCTTATGTTTTCTTATTGGGTAGTTCGCTCTTGTGAACAGCGCTGCTGCGAATGTGTGTGTTTGTGTTTTTGTAGGGTGTGAGCTTTCACTTTCCTCAAGCACACGTGTCATACCTTGACTCCATGCTTGAGTTGGAAGGGCTGGTTGTTTTCTAGGCAGCGATGCTTTACAACTCCATCATGGTGTGTGAGGTAGCTCCCTCACCACCTCCCACCACACATGTCACTGTGCCTTTGCTAGTGCCACCAGTTGAGCATGAAGTAGTTTTTTCCCAGTAGACTTGCTTTTCATTTTGCTAATGGCAAACAAGACAGAGTCTCTTTCCATTTGCTTGTTGGGTCCTTAAGGGGATTCTCCTGTGATCTCTTGCTTGCCTGTCTTTTTAGTTGTTTTCTTAGATTACTGTAAGAATTCTGTTCTCTTATTGCTCCAATTTTGGTGTTTCTGTTTTAGCAACTGTTAAACTGTTGTCCAAATGTAATGGCGTTCACCCTGTAGCTTCAGTGTTTACAGAGGCCTTTGGAAGAGCTTGAGCTGATTTCGTGTGTGCTGGGAAGGGGTCAAATGCCTCCATTCTTTGCTCGTGAATCATCAGTCATTCCCATGTCATTAGTCTGATTTATTCCTGATAAAGCTATTAACTTGACCTTAAGTATGTGGGTTCATTTCTTGACCCCCAATTTTGTTCCATTGATGTGCACGTCTAGAATCAGTGTGATTACAGTTCCTCGGGTGATCTCTGAACTATGTGACTGGGGTGGGGAAGCTGGCTGGATCAGGAAGCAGTGTACCACGGGTGTCTGTGTGAGACTTTATTGCAGATGAACAGAGCAGAGTTGTTCCTTAGCAGCGCTTCTTCAGCTTGCTCCATCAGAGCCACCCAGGATACTTGCTGGTAGTAGATTTCTGGTCCCTGTGCCCTGACAGCACAGAATACAGGAAAGAGGAGAGCGTGTGTTTACATGTGCTCTGTGATTCTAGGCATTTCCACGAGGATGCCTCCTCTAACCCTTAGGGCCCTATGTGTTTAGTGAATGTTCCCGGTGAGCCCTCTGGCTAACCTGGGCTCACAGCGAGCGCACTAAGGCAGCAGTTCGAAGCCCCTGAAGCTTTACAGTCCACCTAAAGCATTGCTGTCTCAGCGAGGGGGAGGGCCATGCTTTCTGTTTCAGGAAGTGGTAAGAACCAGCCTGCCTCATGAGCCTTTCACAGTGTGGACTGTGAGCTCTTCTCTGGTACCTTAGTTAACACCTGTCTCCTGTTAAGGATGCACACGAAAGCACACAAGCACACTTCTTCCCTCCTCCATGGCAAGGGCGGGCTCTACCACCAGACCACATCCACAGCTCCCCTTCTCCTCCTCTGTGGCTTTGTTTAAAGTTTAACAACTGTTGTTAAGAACCCTGACCTTTTGTGGTCTGGAGCAGCAGATGGAGATGTTCGTGAGGAAGTGTTCTTGGTCTCACCTTTGCTTTCACTAGAGTGCCCCAGCACCAGTAACAGAGCCTGAATCTAATGGAGACTTTCAGGAAATACTGTTGAGTAAGTGGGCGACAGTTACTGGAGTACAGGATAAGAGATGGTCTTTGTTCATCTCTTTTTACCCCGTGTTGCTGTGACTATGGAGAGAAATGTTGTACGCACCACTCAAGATTATCTCCGTATTTGCGACTGTCATAAGTATGTGGGACGAGAAGGCTGAGTGTCTTACACTAACCTCTTTCCAGCCGAACTTACTTTGTTGAGTTGTGTGTGTGTCTCTGCAGGCTGCTCCAGGCCTCTTGGGAAGCTGACAGGCTATAAATATTTAAGCAGTTTTGATTTCAATTTTCTTAGTCTCAGAAATTAAAATTTGGGGTTTTAGGAGGACAGAGTTTCTTTTAAAATGAATGTTTTCATTATTTTCTTTTAGGATAGAATTTTTACGTCATTTGAAGAGCTTTTTCCAGGTTATGTTTAAAGTTGAAACCAAGCCATGTGGTGAAGAACTGAAGGGTGGGGACAAAGTGCTAATGACCTGCGTTGGTATTGGCTTCTCTAACCTCAGCAAGACCCTCAAGTGATCCCGTGCAACATCAGGCTCTGCTGTGTATGAATGAAGCAGAAAGATGCCAAGGACCAAAGGGACAAGTCCAGACATGTCCATCCAGGACAGGACAGCCTCCTAACATTAAAGACTTTCTTTCTTTTCCACTGAAAGTACTGATGCGCAAGTAAAAACTGTCTCTCCTATGTGGCTTCCAGCAGCTTCTCCAGTGACATTTCTCAGAGGCTAGGCTGTGGCCTTCCCTACTGGCCTGGAGGAGGGGCCCTCAGTCAGTGGCCATGCTGCTACACAGTGTCCTGGCAGCTCTTCGTCGTCTCTGGACTGTGGCTTTGTACAGGGGTTCATGTATCAGCGTGTGCAGAAGCCCTGTAGTCCTGACAGGCTAGGAGACTGCCAGAGGCTGGGCCTTGGTTCTGTCTCTTACCTTGTGGATGAGTTGCTTGCATGGGCACATGCTATATTTAATATGGTAACTTGTGTGTAGGGGGGTCTGCTGATTGGGATGTGGAGGGCAGACATGTCTTAAATGTTTGGTATGGCATAAAATTTTGTTTTTATTCTTCTAATTGCACTGTAGTATAAAGCATAGCGAGTGAGCGTGTTCACAGGCTCCATAAGAACACTGACTGTCAGGAAATTAAATCCCTCAACACCAAGCAATTTAAAAGGGAAAACTGGGACATCTTAGAAATCTTGATGTGTGGTTTGATAACCCTCAGAAGGCCTAGAAAATTAAACCGAGCCTTTTGCTTTTCTCTCCGAGCCTCCTCAGTTCTAGTTCCTGGGGGAGGCCCTGACTTCCAAATACCCTCTTCCTGTTTCCTCACATCTCCTCAACCCTTCTCTTAGTATTCAGCGCACAGTTAATTGTCTTATCTTGTTTAACTCCCAGAATTAAGTACCAGGTATGCCTTGTAAAATTCTGTGTGCCCTTTTTTTAAAGGGAAGCTTTTGGTTCCTGAATTTCAGTAGACTTGTTAAAACAACAGGGTTCCAGAGGCAGGCAGATTTCTGAGTTCCAGGACAGCCTGATCTACAGAGTGAGTTCCAGAACAGCCAGGACTACACAGAGAAACCCTGTCTCGAAAAACCAAAAAACAAAAACAAAAAAACAAAAACAAACAAACAAAAAACCCAGAAAAACCAAACCAAACCAAAATAAAAACAAACCAACAGGGTAACAGGGTTCAGAGTTAGACTTATGGCCAAATCCTAGCTTTGTCAGTACTCCTGGGCTGGCTCTCCATCCTTGGGACCCTTAGTTTCTTTTGAAATTCCAAAGCATCTACCTCACTGCATACTAGTATTAAGAGCATTTATTAAATATCCTGAGCTTGGGATAGTTTTTGGCTGTTCAGTTCTTGGTGCCGATTCAAAGTTGTTCTTTATCTAACAGGTTAATGTCAACACGAATCATAGGCCATATCTTTACATCTAGTCCTTGGATGTGCTCAGCTAACAGACCAGATACAAGCTATTGCACCTGCACGCAGCTTGAGGTCAAACTGCTCCCACAACAAGGCGACAGAGTTAAAAAGGAGGCCTACAGGCATCTCAGTGAGGCTCTCTGTGTTCCCGACAGTGAGGGCGGGATGGAAGCAGGCTGCCTCAGCACTGCCAGGTCTAAAGCTCCGTGTTCACTCAACCAGATGGAGCTGTAAGGAGCAGCTATTCCCAAGAGAGAAAATGACTGGGCCAATTTTGAGATTGTGTATGACAGTATTTTTTTTTTTTTTTTCTGTAACTAGTCTGGTGCCGTGTGGAACATTATATAATACAAAAAAAAAATCAGACAAACCGAAGAGTCAGGTAGACTCTACATTTGAGCAAGTTAGAAACCCTTGCGAGCCTCAGTTTGCTCATTAGGATATAAACAAAACCTACCAAGAAAGGTAACAAAGTTCAAGCAGGAGTATGTCATGAGCCCTGGCGCATAACTAGGCCTGATAAGTTGAGCCACTGCCTTTGTGGATGGAAGAATAGGAGATTTGGGGTCTTGAATTCAAAAGTACCTTTACAGGAGTATGGACATTAGTTTGAACGGTCAGGTTTTGAAGTAAAATAGAACGCACCAGCAAATGGGAGATCAAACTGACGCAGACTTGCAAATTCTACCTGAGAAGTTCATCAGGGCTCCCCAGGCTGCACCGTAGCTGACTCCAGGACCCCAAACATCCTCAGAGTTTGTTCCCATCTCAGCTCTGCCTTCTCCATGGTTGTCTCCCTTCTCCTTTGTCGGACAGTGTCTCCATTCTGTTCTGAATTTCAGTAGTCTTGGTTTGGTTTTAATTCCCTTCCAATTGCATCTCTCCTTGCTGTATGGAGCCTTCTTAGGACTTTCTGGGTCCTGTTCTCTTCTGGATGGTAGTGTTTTGTGTGGACCAATGAGAAAGGAAGAGCTGACTCCCAAGGCAAGACTCGAGGGCTTCTTCCAAAAAGACAGTGATGCTGGGGAAACTGAAGCAAGTTGGTGGTTGTAGACTGCATAGTCAAACCCCCTCAGCACTCTCAGAAAGATACTCCGCAACACTTCCTGCTGACCACCCTTCCCCCCCACCCAGAATCTTCCAGTACTATACATAGTAAGGAACTAGTTGGACAGAATAAAGTCAGTTTAACAATTTATAACCCACAAAAAAGATTCCATCCAGAAGGCCAGTGCCCAGACAGGTACTGAGTAAATTTCATGAGCATTTTAGCCAGTTGGTATTCTTGGACGGAAGGAGGAGCAGCAAGTGTGGAGAAGTGGCTGTGACCAGTTCAAGATGTGGAGCAGCATGCGGATTGTGGGTGAGGAGAAGGTAGGGCCTGGCTGGAGGAAAGACCATCCGCGTACAGATGTCAGCTCAGGCTCCCCAGTGGCTCTGCCTTTCTCAACCTCAGGAAAATCGATTCAAGAATGGGAGGAGGGGCAGAGGGAGATTTCTGGGAATATAAAATGTTAATGGTTACAGTAAAAAGCAATGAAGACATCAAGTGGGGCACTCGGCGGGAGCATGAGAAGTGTCGCTCTTATAGTGTAAGTCCTATTTTGCTTTATAGTTGGTTGGTATACATGTTAACTTAGAACCTAAGGTACACCTCTCATAGCTTTTTTTTCTCAGCAAGTGTCTTAGTCCGGATTGCTGTTGCTCTGATGAAACACCATGACCAAAAGCCGCTTGAGGAAAGGATTTCTTATGCTTATGTTTCCACATCACCGTCCGTCAACCAAGGCAGTACATAGGAACCTGGAGGCAGGAGCTGCTGCAGAGGCCAAGGAGGCTTGCTTAGGCTGCTTTCTTACAGCATGCTGGATCACCAGTCCAGGGATAGCACCACCCACCATGGACTGGGCCCTACCCCATCAATCACTAATTAAAATGTCCTATTGCTTGCAGCCCTTATCTTATGGAGACATTTTCTCACTTGAGGTTCCCTCTTAGATGACTCTTGTGTCAAGCTGATAGAATTGCTAGCCAGCAATTAAGAATTAAATGTTGTTGTTCTATCCCCAAAGAAACAAAACAAAAAGAGTGTCCAAGTACCTTGTGAAGTGGCTGTTGCCTGGGAAAGAGGCTCCGTGGAGGCTGATGTGGTAATGGTGGCCTAGGGGCTTGGCCTTGCTGGTTTGCTCTCTTGCTGGCCACAGCGTTCTAGACGGGCTTGAGTTAGGGTCTCTAGGGTCTCTAGATGCAGTGTAACACTTCCTGGGGGGTGGGGGATGTTGTATGGAAACATGCTGGGTTTTCCCTGGAAAGGGATTGTAGACAGGCCTGGAACACTTTGCAGCCCCTGCCCCAGAAATGAGTCACAGAAATCATTTCTATGAGTGATGCAAGGAAGAGATAACTAGTCCGGTAAGTGGATGATCTGTGTAACATGGCACTTCAAACTACTTGACCCAAGAATCCATTCCCACTTGGGAAAAGAAAACAGTGTTGCTATCTGGGCTGGCTAGTTTTTATGTCAACTTGTTACATACACTAGAAATAGCTGAGAGGAGGCAGCCTCAATGGGGAAAATGCCTCCGTAAGTTTGGGCTGTAAGGTATTTTTTTAACTAATGATTGATGGGGAGAGCCCAGCCCATTGTGGCCGGTGCCATCCCTGGACTGATGACCCTGGGTTCGATAAAAAGCAGGCTGAGCAAGCCATGGGGAGCAAACCAGTAAGCAGCACCCCTCCATTGCCTCTGCATCAGCTCCTGCCTCCAGGTTCAAACTTTTGAGTTCCTGTCCTGATGGATTATGATCTGGAAGTGTGAGCCAAGTAAGCCCTTTTCTCCCCAACTTGGTTTTGGTCACGGTCTTTCACTACAGCAACAGAAACCATAATGAAGAAAATGTCACACCATGGAAATTTAGGGGTTCCTGGCATAGCAGTGTTTTTTAGGAAAATATATAATCTTACATTCTTTTGTTTTGGTTTAGAGACAGCATCTTACGTAGCCCAGACTGGCCTTGTACTCATGAATGATCTTAATGCTTCAGACTCCCTAGTGCTAGGATTACAGGTATGCATTTAACTCTCAAATTCTTGACTGAAATATTTTTGAGAAGCTAATTAATGTAAGGGACTTGAGATGGAAAATCTAGGTTTTACTCTCACTTTCCCTATAACATGGAGAATCCATACATCTGCGTTTCAAGTCAATGGCTGCCTACTCCATCGGGCCCCAAGCTATTGGGGTCTAAGCTTCCAGAATTTAAAAACTGCAGATGTGTGGATAGGATGGGACTTTCTTTATTCATATATGTGATTATTACAAAGGCCCCAGTTTTTCTGGGGCATAGACTATTCCTCTCATCCTAATAGTTTAGTGTGCCCCCTGGAACCCACTTTGAGTCCTTGGCAAAATGGGGCCAGAAGAGCTTAGGAGGAAATACTTGGAGGCGATCCTGGAGAAACAGGATGCTCCCTGAATGTCTCTGGTTGAACTAGGTCAAGTCTGAGCCTTCAGATGCTTGTGTCTTGGAGAAATCTGACTTAGATGCTCTGTGTTAGCAGCTGGCACTGAGATACAAAGCTGTGCCTGTTATAACAGGTACTGGGGATTCAAACCTAGGAACCTGGGCTTGTCAGGCAAGGACTCTCTCGTGGAACCACATCTCTAGTCCTTTTTGCTTTTTTTTTTTTTTTTCCCTTAAATTTTGAGACAGGGGTTCCTTAAGCTGCCCCTGCTGTACTTGAATCCCGAGTAACTAGGATGGCAGATCCACATGAAGACCTCCAAAGCCATAGCTTTGAGGGACAGAGAACCTGGTTTCTGGGAATTGGAAGAGGGCTTGGGCCTTATGAGTGGGTTTCTGGAAAGATGCTCTTGTGTGTAAAATAAGCTCTTGTTGTGAATGCTGCTAGCCTGTTCTCTGGATGGGCTCTCCAGAAAAAAAGCCTGGCTGGTTACTCTCTTTTCTCTAAAAGGGAGAGATCACGTGAGTGCTTCCGGAAGCTGTTGATCCTCTATGTGTGTACACTCTTGGGGCACTTTCCTGACTAAGTGGGTGCTATTTTTAGTCCTGAGTTTTGTCTGTTGAGCATGTAGGATTCAACCAGCTCCTATACAGCTCAGGCTAGGATAACTGAAGCACTGAATGCCCTGCCCATTTTACCTGAGAAGAGAGAAAGCATCTGGCACATGCCCTCAGATGGAAGAAATGGGGTAGCAGAAACCTTTCTTACAATATTATTAAGGCAGCTTTAGTAGAAGGAGAATGACCGGAGCAAGTGGAGAGGGTCAACCACTGTAGTCCCCTAGGGACTGTTTGCCAGGATTTTACGCCCCAGAGTACAGGTTATGCCATGGGTATTTTGTGGAATTTCCCTTCCAAATGCTGAGACCCACTGTGATTGTGATCAGTTACATATCCATGGGAAAGCATGACACAGCTGAGCACAGTGGTGTTTTACGCCTGTCATCCCAGCTCCAAGTGTCTGAGGCAGGAGGATTGCAAACTCAAGGCCAGCCTGGGTTACCTAGTTAGACTGTCTCAAAAATAAACAAATAAATAACAACCCACAAATAAACTGGAACTAATCTTATGCCATCAAGTACTTTCTTGGGCAGTGGATTCTATCTAGTAGGAACAAGTCTGAAAATTTCGGGATCTTTAAAAGATATCCTGGCACATCCTGGAAGAGGTTACAGCGAGTGCTATGATGTGATTCCCCTCACCCCCCCCCCCCCAGTGCTGCTTTATTGTGTCTATGTTCCTTGGCCCACTTTTCTCCTCAGAGCAGCTGTGTCTCTTGTTTGATTTTGACAGTTGTGCCTGTCGCTTCTTTACAGATGTCATCCCCACAGACACACGGTCCTAAACTGTGGTTTAGAAAAGCGCCGGTTGCACAGCCCATGGTAAACCAGGAGCATGAACTAAGATCCCGAGTGCCAACCCAGGGCGTTGGTGTCACTAGCAGGTCATACCTTGGTGCCCTTTTGCAGGAATATTCTTTAGGTACTTGTCTATTTAGAGATGAGAGGATGAACACTGTGAAGGGTAGAAAGGCAGGGCCCTAATTTTTCCTGTTTTGAAAAGAAAGCTAAAGCTCTGTAATTCCCTGTGCTGGGTGAGTTTTGTCCAGTTGTCACAAACTAGAGCCGGCTGCCTAGAGGAAACCTCAGGTGAGGAATTGCCTCCATCAGGTCAGCCTGGGACCATGTCTGTGGGGGCATTTTCTTGATTAATGATAGCTATGGGCGGGCCCAATCCAGTGTGGGCAAGTGGACCTGGATTATATAAAGAAAGTAGGTAAGCTAGGCCTGGTGGTGTACATCTTTAATCCCAGTGTTTGGGAGGCAGAGGCAGGCATATCTCTGTGAGTTCGAGGTCAGCCTAGTCTACAGAACAAGTTTCAGGACAGTCAGGACTGCATGGAGAGACCCTGTCTCAAAAAATCGAAAAACAACAACAACAACAACAACAAAAAAA
>JADRCD010162906.1:0-17633 GCA_019843815.1 Montemys delectorum
GAGGAGAGGGAAGGGAAGGGAAGGGAAGGGAAGAAAAGTGGAAGGGAGGAGAAGGAAGCGAAGGGAAGCAAAGCAGAGCAGAGCAGAGCAAAGCAAAGAAAAGAAAAAAAAAAAAGAAAAGAAAAGAAAAGAAAAGAAGAGAAAAGAAGATCCCAGCCTGGCAAGATTTCTCAGTAGATGAAGGTATTTGCAGAAGTAGCCTGGTGACTTGAGCCCATATAAAGGTGGAAAGCGAACACTAACTCTGCACAGTTGTCCTCTGATCTACAAACACACACACACACACACACACACACACACACACTACACATAAAATGTGTATACACGCACAATAATAATAAATTAAAACAAACAGACAAACAAAAAAAAAACCTACCAATAGCAAGATCCAACTATCTGTTGTTTTCAAAGCACACTAACAAAGGGCCACATGCACTCAGTGAAAGAGCAGAGAATAACAAGATATGAAGAGAAGCCCCAAGCAGGAGTAGTTATATTCATTATAGTTGCTCAGAGAGATAAGAAGCTCACTATATGCTAATAAAGGGGACCGTCCACTAAGACATAATGATTACAATGGCATATGCATTGAACACTGGTGTTCAAAATTTCCTAAGACAAACACTATCAAACAAAGGAACAGAAAGGTCCATATATAAGGACAGTTATTGGGTTCGGTAATGCACTCTCATTAATAGAAAATACAGGCAGAAACAGTTGTGAAGAGGAGTTAACACATCTGTAAATTTCCATTCAACAGCTATGAAAGACACACTCTTGTTAGCAGCCCACGGAATCTTTCTAACAGGGATCACATTTCAGACTGCAAAACAAGGCTTAACAGGTACAAAAAGAAGTAGAAATCATTTTTTTGAATCTTTTCAGATAAAAACGAATAAAACTAGAACTCAATAACAAGATAAAATACAGAACATGTGCAAATACATGGAGATTGAACAATATACCTTTTTTTTCTTCTCACTATGTACCTGTCTGGCTTGGAACTCACTATGTAGACCAGGCTGGCCTAAAAGCTCAGATATCTGTCTGCATCTTTCTCACAAGGGCTGGGATAAAAGGCGCATATCCTCATGCCCAGCGGGACAATAAAACTTTTCAATGAAGTAACCAGAGAGGAAATTAGAAAGATTCTCAAATGGAGTAAAAATGAAAAACATATCAGAGCCACTGGAATATGACAGAGTCAGCTCCCAGAGGGGTGAGCAGGGTCATAAGAGTGTCACCTAAGTGACATTTCATCTCTACCATGTTTAATGCAACTCTGATTCATTGTCTGTGGCCCCGAGGAGGGACTGGAGTCTACAAAGTGAAGGAGACAAAGTGAGGACCTCCATTTCTGCAGCTAAAGCAGTAAAGGCTTTTCCCCTGTGGCCTGCTGGGGGAGGAGCTTTCACAGCCCTGGAAATAACCCCTCCTCTGTGATCTGTAGAAAGCCTAGAAAAGACATTGGTTCCCTGGAGCGAATGAACTCTGGCAGAACTGATTACCATTGTACCATTAGGACCTTTGAAGAAAGGGTAGATGCTGTTTATATCTCACCCAGGAAAGAAGTTCTAGCAGCCCTGAAGAACTATAGAGGATCTCATAGACACATTGAATGGGACTGGACAGTTGATAAAGGGTCCTAGTTAGCTTTCATTGTCAACTTGACAGGACTGAGAGACATTTGAGAGGAAAGCCTAACTTGAAGAATTGCCTGAATAAGATTAGTTTATGGGCATGTCAGTGGGGGGGGTGGTCTTGATCATGAATTGATGGAGGAGGGCCTAGCCCACTGTAGGTGGCACCATCCCTAGGCAGATGGTCTTGGGTTGCATAAGAAAGCTAGCTAGGCATGTGACTGTGCCTGATCCACAAGGCGAGCAACCAAGCAGTCAGTGTTGCTACATGGCACCTGCCTTGAGTTCCTGTCCCAAGTTCACTCAGTGATAGAGTCAATTTTATATCACTTCAACAAACCCTTTCCTCCTCGAGTTGCTTTTGGTCAAAATGTTTTTACTGCCTCAACAGGAATCAGACTAGAATGTGATCACATTCTAGGTCACAGGGCAATGGAGGAAGTTAAAATGTTACAGTAAACACAAGTTTATAGTCTCATTTGAGATTCCCAGAAAATGTCTGGGAAAGGAGTAAGGTCATGCATGTATATGCTTTAAACATGGTTCACTACTATTTTAACATTAAATACGAGATTTATACTTTAATTTATGTGTGTGTGAGGACATTTCCAGACATCCATGGAAGTCAGAAGAAGGCATCAGATGCCCTAGAACTCAAGTTACAAATGATTGTGAACTGCCCATCGTAGGTCCTGGGACTCAAACCCAGGTCCACTACAAGAATAGCAAGCACTGTTAACCTCTGAGGCATCTCTCCAGACCCTACCTTACAATTCTTAGCTGAAGTATTTCTATAGGAAAGGAATAGTGTGTCAGTGAGGCAAATTTCATGACAACATCTGCATATTATGTTGGAATTCTTGACTTTCTAGTGGTTGAAACCTGTTCATCAGACTCAAGGAGGAGTTTTTTCTTCCTTTCTCCCCTTAATTTTTCCTATCTTTCCTCAATTTCCCCTTTGGAGATGTTCTTAATGGTTGATGATGATAAAAGATCTATTTTTATATAAACTTTTCTTTTTCTTTTTTCTTTGTTTTTCTTTCTTCCTTCTTTCTTTCCTTCCTTCTTTACTTCCTCCCCCCCTCCTTTTTGAAAGAGGGTTTCTCTGTGTAGCCCTGGATGTCTTAGAACTCACTTTGTAGACCAGGCTGGCCTCAAATTCAGAGACCCACCACCTCTATCTCATGAGTGCTGTGATCAAAGGCATGTGCCACCATGCCTGGCTTTTTATAATTTCTTTACTGCTGATTAAAGACTTAGAGCCCAGCTATCCAGGGACCAAAAGTCATGAGCTGCCAAGGGTGGTGCCCCATGCCTATAATTGCAGTACTCAGGAGGTAGAGATAGGAGCATCAGCACAAGTTAAAGGCCAGCCTTGTCTTCATGAGAGAGGAAGAGGGAGGGGGAAAGAGAGAAGGAGGGAGAGGGGGAGACAGAGAAGGGGGGAGGAGGGGAGAGAGCACAAGAGAGGAGAGATTGTGAGAGTAAGAGAGAGAGGCTGTGATCTAAGGAGATAGGAGAAGGTCTAAGTTTGGGAATCAGAGGTTGATTGTTCCATGGGAACCTGGGAGAGAGGATGTTATTACTTGGGACTTCACACAATAAATCATAGAGCAGATTGTTATGGCTGATCCTAAGATAAGCACCAAGACCAGCAGGGCCTAGTGGGGAAGCTATTACTGTTTTGCCAAGTAGACATGCTGTGCCCATCGAAATGCTTTCTAAATGTTTATATTTATGCCCGTGGATTAGTGCTGCTCCATCTTTGGTCAGTGAGGTTCTTTGTGAAGTGAGCAGTAGTTACTTCAGAGCTCTGAGAATACATGACAGCTGGGTACTTAGCCATCTCTACATCTTAGGACATCTCCAGACACCTTCTCTTTCTGGCAACTAGTGGCAGGATCGGAGTCTTTTGTCTCTACCCTCATATGTGTTTGTCTCTGTATCAGTTACTTGTTTTGTTGAAGTGACAGAGGCCACTTAAGGGAAGAAGGTTTTATTTTAGCTCAGGTTCAAGAGGTCAGCCTTCCACAGAGGGAAAGCACGGAGGCAGGAGCTTGAGCTTGAGGGGGCTGGTCACACCACAGCCGCTGTCAGGAAGCAGAGAGCGGCCGAAAGCTCTTGGGTTTGGGATTGAAGACAGATGCTGAGGAAGCGTGTTCCCTTGGTAATCACTAGAGGAGGTATTAATGCTATGAAAAGATAACATGGTAGGGTCTCTGGGGGGAGTTCATGACCCCATGCCCTAGACAGACAGATGTCATGGCAAGGACTCTGGAGAAAGCTCAGGCCCATGAGGTAGAGACAGTGGGTCCCTTCTTACAGGTCTCAGAGCAAAGATGTGGTTTCATGCCCATGTGCTTGTGAAGAGTCCATAGATTGTGTGTAGTCAGGCTACATCTCATGCCAATGGCAGGAGAGAGAACAGGGTGTCTTGGCATTGTGAGAAAGAGAGGAAGGAACCTTGTTGTTAATGTGTGATGTTACCGGATGTGGAGGAACGTGGGGAGGAGGGGCACATTTAGGTAAACTGTACCTATTATATGGATGGACACCAGGAGCTCTCTGCTGTCTTGGAGTACGGTGGCCTAAGCCTGTAAACTTCCTTGGATTTGTCAGGGTTTGCTTGGGAGACTTCCCACTATTGCCAAGAGCTCAGGGGAAAATGAAGGAAGGAAGTAAAACGAGGAAGAAATGAAGGAAGCAAGCAAGGAAGAAAGGAAGGTAGGAAAGCAAGCATCAGAGGCTCCTTTGAGTTAAAGTATTTAAGACATTAAAGAAAGAAATCTTATCTCCTGGGTTTTGCCTCACCCTGGGTCGCAGAACAAAGAATTAGACCAGGGACACATTGATTATGGGAGACATCGATGCAGTTTACCAAGAAAGAAAGTGCTCTCAAGTGAGGAGGTGGGTCAGAGGGCTGGGAAAGGTTAGAAGCTCCCAGCATGCTCGAGCAGCCATTAAAGCTCTAAGCACGCGTCTGTCTCTCACTCACATGACACCCATATCTGGAGCTCGCAGGCTTCTCTTAGGCATGCTCTATTCCTTCATTTCTACACCTGACTCTCCTGCTCTCAGGACTCTCAACTCCCTCCCCCACGCGGCTGCATTGAGTAAATCCCCTCTCTTTGTTCTTCATCATTACTTGTCTCTGCAGCTGATGTTCTGGGGCAGGTGGCCCAGCCACACCTACTGATTTCGGAGCTGGAACTTTTGTTCCAAAGCTCCATGGTACTATAAACAAGAAGGGATCTGAGGTAATTTTGACTTATGTGAGGAGTAGCCTATAAGCCAACTTGATACCAGGTTAATAATATATAAATGTGAATATATATGTAGATAACACAGACACCCACATAGCAATATGTAAAAATAGGCCAAGGAGCTGAGAGTTGGCTCAACAGCCAGCAACTGGTTGCTCTTGCTGAAGACCTGAGTTTGGGTCTCTGAACTTACAACGGTGGCTCACAACTCTTTGTAACTCCAGTTCCAGAGGAACTGACATCTTCTTCTGCCTCTGTGATCACTCTTTGTATGGGGTGCACTGACATATCTACAGGCAAAACACCCCTACATATAAAATAAAATTTAATAAGTCATAATAAGAAAAGACCAAGATACCCCAAATTTTTTAGCTTCCACTGTACTCTGTCATTGGTCATTTTTAAAGCATAATGATGATCTGATATTTATTCCATAACATTAAATAATTCTTAATTCAAAATCCAAATTTCAAAAAAAAAATAGCAGAGATTAATGAAATGGAGAAATACAAATATTCCATGAGATAAAGAACTGTTTTCTTAAAAAACAAAAAACAAAAACTAAACAGATTGACATCCCCTTATTCAAATTAAACAAAAGAAAGAAGATCCAAATTGGTAAAATTAGAGATAAAAGAGCCATTACAACAATTACCAGTAAAATTAAGAGAATCTTTAGGTCTAAGTGTCAAAGCACATAATCTACAAATTTGAAAAAGTATAAGAAATGAATGAATTTCTAGATGCATGTGACCTACCAAAACTGACCAAAATGAAACAAACTGGGGAAGCAGGAGTTAAAGAGATGACTCAGTAGGTAAGGACACTTGCTCCTCCAGAGGACCTGAGTGTAGTTCCCAGCACCCTTGTCAGGTGCACAATTGCCTATAAAACTCCAGCTCCAGCAAGTCCAATGGTTTCTATTAATACCTGTACACATAGGCCTGAACCTACACAGACCCTCCCATATGCACATGAATAAAAATAAAAATGAATCCTAAAAAAATAACCATTTAAACAGAAGTAGTTAGATTGAAGCAGTAATTTAAAATCTTCCAATTAAAAAAGGTCTGGGCCCAGATAGATTGACTAGTGAGTGCTAGCAAGCCTTCAAAGAAGATCTAACACCAGTGCCTTTCAAAGTACTCCATAAACTAGCAAAGGAAAGAACAGTACCACATGCTTTTTATGAAACTAGGATTAATTATATCAAAAGCAGATAAAGATAGAACAACAACAAAGAGAAAACTATAAATTAATTTCCCTGATCAACATAAATGCAAATTGTCTCAACAAAATACATGCAAACCAAATTCAAGAACATCTGTGGTAGTTGAATAAGCATGACCTCCATAAGCCATATATTTGAATACTTAGTCATCTGGAGTGACACTACTTAGAAAGATTAGGAGGTGTGGCCTTGTTGGAGGAAGTGTGTCACGGGGGTTGGGCTCCGAGGCTCTAGAAACCAGGCCCAGTGGCTCCTTCCCCATCCCCTTCCTGTTGTCTGTGAATCTGGATGTGAAACTCTCAGTTGTTTCTCCAGCACCACATCTCCCTGTGTACTTTCATGTTTTCTGCCATGCTGCTGATCAACTAAACCTCTGGAACTGTAAAGCAAGCCCCAATTAAATGCTTTCCTTTCTAAGAATTGCTGTGGTCATGGTGTCTCTTCTCAGCAATAGAATGCCGCCTAAGATAACATAAAAAAGATCATTCACCATGATCAAGTTGGTTTTTATCTCAGAGATGGACAATAAGCCTCAATAGATGTAAATCAACAAATGCTGCAAATTTCACTAGTGAACTCAAAGACAGAAATCGCATGGTCATCTGAGTTGATATGGAACAGGCTTTTGATAAAATCCAGTGTTGCTTCTTGTTAAAAATCCTGAAGCTCAGGGCATGGTGAAGCATGCCTTTAACTCCAGCATTTAAGAGGCAAAGGCTAGCAAAAATCTGAGTTAGAGGCCAATCAGATGTATATGTGGCAAGATTCAGGACAGCCAAAGCTAAAGAGACCCTGACTCAAAAAAAAAAAAAAAATGTCTTAAGAAACTCAGAGCAGAAGGACCACATCTCGATATACTGAAAGCTATATATGACAACCTAGAGCCATCATTTTCTAAAATGAGGGGGAAATCAAAGCATTTCCACTATTGGGATCAAGGTAAGAATGTTCATCTTCTTAACTCTTTTTCAATATACTACTGGAAGTTTTAGCCAGAGCAATCATGCAGGGGAAGCAAGCAAAAAGGATACACGTAGGGAAAGAATAAGCCAATGCCTCTCCATTGCAGATGACGTAATTCTGTACGTAAGAGACCTGCTATGCAAGTCCCTAAAGACTCAACCAGAAATTTCCCCCCCAAAATTTGAGAATGTCATACATACATACAATGTATTTTGATCACATCTACCCCCATATTCCCACTCCTGATCCCAACTTCACCTTCATCACCTCCTCCCTGCCCCCTCTACCTCAGTAAAATAACTCACTGAGTCCTGGGTCTAGTTAGAGCTACTCGTATGCATACGGGTGTGGGCACCTACTGCATGGGCAATTTATCAGTGGTAGTGGTACCCTAAATGGAGACAGAGTCTCCTCTCATTAGTAGCCATCACCTGCCTACAACCACTCAGCTAGGGGTTTAGCTGACCGAGTCTCTCCCGCTTGTCCAAGTTGGGATCCTCACTGGTCTGGTGCAGGTAACCAACCTCAGCTGCTGGGAGTTTTGGGTAAAATGGTCATGTCATGTGCAAGAGGTTGCATTTTACAGCATCCCTCACAATCCTCTGGCTCTTACCCTTTTTCCCTTTTCCTGTGATGTGCCCTGAGCCTTAGCTGGAAGTGGGCTTAATATGGTTGCCCATTTATGGCAGAGTACTCAACAGTATTCTCACCACTTTACCAGTTAGGAGTTTCTGCCCTGACTTCTATCCACAGCTGAAGAAGCTTCTCTGCGTCTTCTGAGAGCGGCACAAATCTACGGATATGAGCTTATCGAGAAGGCAGTTTAACAGCATGATCATTAGGCAGAACAGGCAGTAATCGGTTCCAGTACACTACTGCTCTTAAGATTTTGGTCTCAGGAAAAAAAAAATCTTGTTAATGAATTTTTATTGAGCTTAAAAAAATGTGACCTTAATAACTCTTTTTGTTCCCAAGAATTACTGAATCTTTATATTTGAAACTAAAGTGAAATGTTGAAAATATTTACATACTGATTCACTAAAAAGTAATTAGCACATTATACATCACCACAATAAATTTTTATAAAAAAATACAAAATTAAACAAACTTGGTTAAAAAAATGTCATCTTTACGTTTTTTTGAGAAGTTTCACATCTGGCTTAATAGAAAACAGCTGCATTCTTTTGCCTTCATTTGCATCCAATATGTGGTAAACGTGTTATTTTGGTTCAAGCAAATGAGGAAAATCTAGCCTTTCACAAATATGTAGTTGGAAATAAAGAAATGTTTGAAAACCTTTTGCATCTGGCAGGGTTTCATTGGTAAACAGCAGAGGGATATGAAACTTTATCAGAAACTGGAGAGCCGCCTGAGCCTTTGAGAGCACTCTGTTGCTTGGGTGTGTGTGCGCGCCTTTAATCCGGCAGGGAAGCTCAGGCTAGCCTACTCTCTATGGAGAGCTCCGCAGCCAAAGAAACACAGTAAGACTCTGTCTCAAAAAAAGAAAGAGAAAACAATAAAAGAGCAGAGGATGTGAGTTTGGTCACAGCACCCACGTGGTTGGCTGACTGTAACTCCAGTTCCAAGGAATAGACGCCCTCTTCTGGCCTCCTGAGGTACTGTACTCCAGGGCACAAATCCACCACCACCACCACCCTCCCACACACATATAGACACATAATTAAAAATAAGATAAAGATGTGTTTCAGACCCGTATCAACGGTCTTTTCATACCGTGTCATGGAAACTCATTGGGCTTCTTTTGCTTTCTGAGAGGATCTGGTTTCAGGAACCCCAAGATTCCCAAGGCTATATATTCCAAGAATCACTGTTCTTTGCAAACCTTCCGTATTTTCAGTTGTGAAACGGACTTGGAACTTTATTTTTATTCAGGCATGGCAAGTGTAACCAATAACGAGATGTTCACCACTGAGAAGCAGATGTGCACCTGTAAAGTCCAGCTACTCAGGAAGCTGAGGCGGAATGGCCGCAGCTCAGAAACTGAAGCCAGCTTGGTTTTTAAAAGGGGAAGGGGTGGAGGAGAAGAGGAAGATGGAGAGGGGAAGGGAAAGTTTACTTTTTACAGCTTGAAAGAAGAAAGGCAACTTACAAGTTCAATACAAGGCTAGGTGGCCAGCACTGGGACACTTCAGGTTGAGGGAAAGAGGTAGGTGGGGGCTTGCCTGGACTGAAGACTGGCATCAAAGGTACAGTCATAGGGGTGTTGTTGGCTATCTTTAGGAACTGGACACTTCTACAAAGGACAGGTCCCCTGGGAATGGCAAGGCTGCAACCTATCAAAGCACCATGTAATATAGAAAATGAAAACCATGATTAATAGACCCCCTCAGGTTGGCTTCATTGCTTTCTCATAATATACCAGAGACAGTTCTCTTTCCATTTTCATTAATTGGTAATCCTTATATTTATTTTATCCCTTTGAACTCTTATTGCCCATCAAAAACTGAGCTCCAAGCGCCTCTCTATTTTGAAGACTTTCCTAATGATAACCATATATCGCTTTGCAACACTACTTAAATTGTCTCATATGGTTTAACTTTCCATGAATAAGCTACCAACTAGGTAGTTTCTTGAGATCAGCAACCTCATATTGATGATATTATTCAAACCCTCCAGAGTGTCTGTGTTTAATGGGTAAGCCTTTAGCCACCACATAGGAACAAGCCTCTAGCTTTCTTGCTCTGTCTTGCTGAGTTGCTCCCGTCTCCCTGGCTCTTTACTTACTTGGTTGCCTCTGTCATCTTTCCCTTTGGACTAGATAGGTGTTGATCACTGCTCCTCTGGTGATGGCCTTCCCTCTACTTCTTAGCTAGAGTCTACACTTCTATCAGCTTCTGGCCACCCCGGCTCCATACATATTCTGAGTTGTACCTCAATTTTCCTTTGGGTTGTAGGAAGAGTTAGATAGATACAGAATCTGACATTGTGGACCTTGTACAAATTTGTGTGGAATTGTGGATTCAGAGTCCATTCTATCACAGTTTTCAATGCTTTGAAAATTCTCATTCATGCTGGTATCACTGAAATAACACTTTAAAGGTTTATGTTTATTATTTTTTAGTTGTGTGTATCAGTGTGTGTCTGTATGTGGGTATGTGCATGCGAGTGCAGTTCCTGAAGGGGTCAAAAGAGGGGGGTATAGCCTCTGCTGCTGGACTTACAGTTGTGAGGACCTGCCTGAGGGCACCGGGAATCAAATTCAGTCCAGTGCAAGAGCGGTTCATACTCTTAACCCCTGAGCCATCTCTGTACAGCTCAAACAATCAACACTTTAAGGAGCAGCCTCAGGTTTTTCCACATCCTTGTGTTGTAGCAACTAAGATAACTCATTGACATATCTAAACACCCTGTTTTCATTGTCTATCACACCCTCTAAGTCTTTGCCTAAAAGAAGCTTAAGGACCAAGACTAAAACTCCTTTATATAGTATTTACCTAGCATGCGTAAGTCCCTGTGAGGCCCTGGATTTAATCTCCAGAACCCCACTTTCCACCTCCCAAAAAGAAGACTTGAAAGTCATCTCAGCTTTATTTGACTTGGCTAATGAGCCCTACTTGAAAGAGTAACGTGAAGCAAATGTTGGCTTTTCACAAACGTCGTAACTGAAAAAATGTACCAACCAAAAGATGATCGTGGAAGTTTTAGAAATTATGATTTCAGTAGCTGGCTCAACATTACAACTTGATTTGTACTACAGCTAGAAACAGTTTATAGGCCTTTAAAACTAAACAGGTATGTGAGGGATATCTAAAGGAGAAAGAAGGGCTGGAGAGATGGCTCAGCAGTTAAGAGCACTGACTGCTTTTCCAAAGGTCGAGAGTTCAAATCCCAGCAACCAAATGATGGCTCACAACCATCTGTAATGAGATCTGATGCCTTCTTCTGGGGTGTCTGAAGACAGCTACAGTGAGTGAGTGGGAACAGAGCAAGAAAAAAAGTGTCTGAACACAGCTATAGTGTACTAAGTAAATAAATCTTATAATAAACATATAATAAATAATCTTTTTTTAAAAAAAAGAAAAGAAAAAAGATTTGTTTCATTTGTTCAAGTTCCAGAACCCTTTATAAATACAAATATATAATCATTTTTTTTTCTGACTGGAGGTTAAAACATTAATAGATGTTCAGTATTCATATTCTTAATCATTTAGCTGGCATACTATAGCATTATATTGTGTGTGTGTGTGTGGGGGGGGAAATGTGAGGGCGTGAGTCACATTGCTTGTGTAGAGGTCAGAAGAGAACCTTTGAGACTTGGTTAATTCCATGCCTTCTGGGTTCTGGTGACGTAATCCAGGCTGTCGGGCTTGCGAGGCAAGCACCTTCATCCTCTGAGCCATCCTGCTGACTAGGGTGTAGGGCTTTACTTGTCCATTCTCTAACAAGGGATAAGGCTGGAGGCTGTTAGTGTTCTAAATCAGTTTGAAAGGTAAAGGCTGTTTTTGTTTTGATTAAGTAGAAGATGTAATCTTATGATTAAATGTTAGTTCCCAAATAGTAATTAACAAATAGATTAAGGCTGAGAGCTGCACTAATTTATGTAATTTTAATGCTGCTCCTTTTCAGTGTTTAAGGATCTGCCCTAACATTGACAGTGGGGATGTGATGTTGGATACCATCCTCTATTATCAACTAAAAATTCACTCCATATATGTAAAGTTAATACTTATCTTAATACTGTGTGAAGCTGAGTACTCCAATCATCCTGCATTTTACAAACTGATTCTAGGAGCTGGAGAGATGGCTCAGAAGTTAAGAGCACTTGATGTTCTCTGGTAGAGGACCTGGGTTCAGTTCTCAGAACCCACATACTAGCTCACGGCTGTCTGTAATTTTAGTTCCAGACGACCTGATACCTGGTCTTCACATGGTGCGCAGACATACATGCAGGCAACACACATACACATAAGATAAAAATAAATCTTAAAAGAAAAAAAAAATCGTGCTTGTTCATTTTGTGATTCAAAGGCTTTCACTGAGGGCTTTGGCGGCTTGCAGCTGAGACGTATGCATGGCTTTCAGCTCAGGAAGAGCTGAAAGGCAGACCTGATGGCCAAGCTGAAGCAAGTCAGTCTGACGCGACTGATTCGAATGATTGTTGAACCTGTCGGCAACAGAAGCATCCATCGGAAAGATACCAGAATGAGCGGGGTGCGGGGAGTGAGAGGAGAAATAAGAGTTACTCAGCGTTATCAAGCCTGCTTTGCCGAGGTAGGGCGGTAGGACGGAGATGCCCGCACAGATTCCTCATTAAGTTCCAGGCTGTACAGAGACTTTCAGTAAGGTGACTGATACCTGTCTATTGATGAAACTGAACTGCTCAGGGCATCAATATGTTTGTATGCATTCATTAGCCCACGCTGATTTGCACCGTCAACTGAGTCAGACAAATAAAATAAGAGTCACTATGGCCGGGCGGTGGAGGCGCTCGCCTTTAATCCCAGCACTTGGGAGGCAGAGGCAGGCAGATTTCTTAGTTTGAGCCCAGCCTGGTCTACAGAGTGAGTTCCAGGACAGCCAGAGTAGAGAAACCCTATCTCAAAAAAAGAAAAAAAAAATAGAGGTATTATATCTGGCACACTGATACACTTTGGTTTTTAACTTTTGACAAAATGTAAATCCTTTTAGGGTATTTTGCCTTTAAGATAAAAGTGAACCTTAAATATACTTTTTAGAAATACACACACACACACACACACACACACACACACACAGACACACAAACACACAGACATATCATGCAGACTAGACTAGAGTTCTACACAGCACAATGTCCCTAGTCTCAGGCACTGCAGAATTGTCAATTTCCCTTGATTACAAAGAACCAACTAACAAGAGTAAGAATAAAATTGTCCACTTGGGAGAATAAAGCCTAAGTTATGTATGTATTAATAACATGATGGCTTAGAAAGAATCACTTATGCCTGGGAAAAGGATTTTGGTGTTTTGAAGTCACTTTTGAGAACTTAAGTTTATACTTGGTACTCTCAAAAAATTACTAGGAACCAAAATGAGAAACATAATCCTACCTGATCTAAAAGGATATCACAGCTCTTCCTGGGATGTTTCGTGTAAAATAGGGCTCCACTAATTCTCCAAAAGGCTCAATAACAGTCAAAACCTAACAAGGAGCATCCAGGCTAGAGGAGGGATAAACACCAGTGTTCTTTGGTTTAGGTGCTGGAGGTTAACCCCAGAGCCTCATGTGCTCCACCACTGAACTTCACTGTTTAGCCACAGACTTTGAAGATATGTACCTTCTTTATAAAGACTGAAAAACATGGTCTTAGAAGGATGCAGGTGAACATAGATGTTGACTAAATTCTGAATTTAAAATGATGCCTCAAAGCTAGAAGGGGAAATTTTGTTATGATTGAAAATTATTCTATAGCTTGGGTAACTAAGGTTCAACATTCTCTTAGAGTGCTTTTTTAAATCTTCAACTATGGTGTATAATAATGGTTCTTATCCATCTTTAAGATCCCACCCAATAAACTGTTCTGCAGAGTCCCATGGCCTTCCTTCTTTTTTTATTTATGTGTCTATGTGAATCTAGTTATTCCAGAATAGAGCCAGTATTTCCCTAGACATAGCGCCAGATATACTGTGTATGCTTGGTGCCCTAAGAGGCCAGAAGAGTGTGTCAGATCTCCTGAAACTGGAATTATAGGGGGCTGTGAACTCCTCAACATGGGATACTGGAAGTAGCAAGTGTTAACCAGTGAGCCTCAGTTTCCTGGAGTTCTATTACAACAGTTTTTGCTGACTTTCACACATGAAATTAAGTCTAAAAAAATATTTGTATAATAAAACTAAAACGTTGGGATGAAGATGATGATAGGTGAATTTTTTTTAGTAGCACAGTCCAATTCATTGATATTATTAGCAAAGCGACTTATTAGCAACTATTTTTGCCACTCACTATAAATTATTTGAAATTTGTTATAGGTTCGTATATTACAATGGTGTGTTATTCACCTGGTTTCATAAGATAGATAAAGTGATGTTGTTAATTTTGGCTAAATTAGGTCTGTCCTGAAATTTGTTTTACAATTTCCTTGTTTTCTAGAGAAGCTGATTCTGAGGTGAAACAATGTTGCCACCCACTGGGCAGATTGTGATATGAGCAAGACCAGTTTTAAGTAAACTGTGAAGTAAAAATTAAGCCAGTTCATTTTATTGCTCTTGAATTTGACTGGCAGTAAAAACTTACTGAATTAGATCAACCAGCTCTTTTAGTAGTCCAGTGACAGGGGGTCTTTAGGACGTAACAGCAAATTCCTTTAAAGCATAGATAAGCCAGGCAGGGGTAGTGCATGCCTTTGCCTTAGCATTCTAGAAGCAGAGACAGGCAGGACTGAGTTCAAGTCTAGTCTGGTCTACAGAGAGAGAATTCCATGACATCCAGGGCTACACAGAAAGACTATGTCTTATAAAGGAGAAAAAGCATATATATAGGCACACACACAATTTACTGAATTCAATCTTTGCCAACTCTTTAAACAGTCACTTTTTATCATTTCTGTTCATTCTTTAGTTACTTAGCTTATATTTTACAAAAGCCAATTACCAAAAATTACTATTTTCTTCTTCATTGCCCATACATCATATACTTATTTTTGTGTTTGTGAGACAGGCTCACTATATAGCTTAAGCTGACTTCAAATCTGCAATTATTATCTCTTTTGAGTGCTGGGATTATGGTCCCCAGTTGGTGGAACTGTTTGGAAAGGAATGGGCTTTGAGATTTCAAAAGGCCATGCCGTCCTCAGTAGCTCTCTGCCTCCTGCCTGAGGATCATGATGTAAGCTCTCGGCTACTGCTCCAGTGCCATGCCCGCTGGCAGCCATGCTCCCCACCATGATTATCATGGACTCTACTACTCTCTTAGATTGTGAGATCCAAATAAAAGACATGCTTTCTCTTATAAGTGTCCTAAAATGTCAATAGAAAAGTAACTAAGAAATCTAATTATGGGCTAGAGAGATGGCTCAGTGGTTAAGAGCACTGACTGCTCTTCCAGAGGTCCTGAGTTCAATTCCCAGCAACCACATGGTGGCTCACAACCATCTGTAATGGGATCTGATGCTCTCTTCTGGTGTGTCTGAAGACAGCTACAGTGTACTTATATGTATAAAATAAATACATAAATCTTTAAAATAAATAAATCTTAAAAGAAATCTAATTACTTCACAAAGGCTAGACCCTTACATGCCACCCCCTTGGGGATTACATTTCAATGTATTTATTTTATGGTATACAAATTATTCTAAGAACTGGGTCAATTGTTTTTCAAAGAAAGGACATGGAGCTTTACAAAACACACTGTTCCCCATGTTCTGCTCCTGGAAGTTACAACATATACCAAGATAGCTTTTAGAAAATATTTAACACTAAGTGGTTCATTTGTGACTATAGGTACAAAAATCATTCTAGGGGCTGGTGAGATGGCTCAGAGGTTAAGAGCACTGACTGCTTTTCTGGAGGTCATGAGTTCAAATCCCAACAACCACATGGTGGCTCACAACCATTGGTAATGAGAAACAAGTAAAGAACCTATGGGCCAGTATGAGTGGGGCCCAGAGCAAGAGGGAGAAAGGAAAGGGGGAAAAGAAGAGAAAAGAAGAAAAAGGAAAAGAGAAGAAAAGAAAGGAAAGGAAAAGAAAAGGAAAGAAAAAAATCATTCCAGTAAGACATATAGATTGGGACCAGTTGAGGAATTCTAGGAAAGATGACGTGGTAAATTAGTTCTTACATTTCCAGATGTGAGACATGAAAAGGTAAAAGACAAAGATAGGGAACACATGCAACCGTGGGGTTTTGGAAGGTGAAATAGAAGATAAAACATGAATAATACAGAAGAAGATACTCCCACATGACTGAGGAGCGGGGGCGGGGCATGCGGGGAGGGAACCCACCTCGTTTCCTAAGATAGCACAGGGCTCTGAGGAAATCTTTACAGAATTCTTACAGAGATTGGTTTAAGCTGTGAATAGAGCCATATTAGTCCTGAAACCAGACAGCTGTTGATAGAAACATTAGCATTTGAAAAGCAAATACCTAATGTAAGAGAACAATCAGACTATTGAAAGCATGATGAGCTCCTTATAGATGAATGGATAAAGGAGACAACTAGTATTAGTTCTCCGGAGCATAATGCCAATATCATATGGCAAATCATAGCTAGAAATTTCAGGAATCAAAATGCCTGATGTTTTAATTGTGGTGAATTTAATCATTTCCAAAGAAATTATAAGGCTAGAAGATTCAGCGCTCAAAATAGCAGGTACATTGACTGTAGAGAATATGGTATTAATAGGAGACAACAAGCAGGATCTGGTTGCTAGGAGCCGGAAAGGCTTTCAGGGTATTATGGCCACTGTGGAAAGGGCAAACATTGGTTTAAGGATTGCTGGTCCAAGAGAGACATGCAGAGTAACCTCTTGCCAACGGGAAACAAAACTGAGGGTCCTCTCAGCTCAAGGCTCATAGCAAGCAATATGAGCCATCTTCCTTTGGTCATCCAGGTGGTACCAAGCAGGCAAGAAAATAAAAACTGAGTATTTCTGATCTTGTACATGTTACAGAAGGAAGTGCAGCTTTGGATCTGGCCATCTTACAATATCACCAAAGGTTGAGTGTTACAAGTTAACCACTAGTGTTTATGGTCCATTACCCTCAGTGACAGTTGGAATACTCTTGAGGAGAAGGGGATTAAGTTCTCAAGGATTTATTGCACATCCAGGGGATAAAAAGGAAGAAATAAAAATAATATGGCATATGTGACAAAGGAGATGCAAACTGATGCAAGGAATATAATTGCTCAACCGTTGTTGTTTCCCTACATCACAGGCAAGACTGCTCCAGTGGAAGGGACAGGAGCTTTTGGGAGTACTGGAAAACGTGTGTTCTTGTAAAGAGATCTTGTTAATGATCAGAGACCCAAACTAATGGTACAAATGAATGGTTTGGTGAATACAGGAGCTAACATTGGTATACTTTCCCAAAAGTCTTGGAATGCAGATTGGCCACTTCATAAGGTTTACACACAATTAAAGGCGTGCGCCACCACCGCCCGGCAGCCTTGCTCTTAAAATGGTTATCAAACCAACCTGTATGGCAAGAGCAGTGGCCCATAACAAATTTTCAGGCACTTGTAAAAGAACAGCTGGAGACTCAACATATAGAAGAGTCTACCAGCTCATGGAATTCCAGTGTTTGTTGAAAAAATAATTAGCATGTGATCTTCCTGAGATGGGTCCGCATTGGATTAAAGTCTATGACAGATTTTGCTCTGGTAGGCAAGGCCCATGAGAAACCCATTTTAGGAAAGACTCCTGCTATTAATATGCTTTCCTGTTATTATCAAATATATATAATCATCACTAGGTATTATCCTACACTTTTGAGCAGATCTCTGCTGAACAACGAAATGTACTGTCATGTAGTGATGCTATATAGACAAATAGATGGTTTCTTTTTTTTTATTAGATATTTTCTTTATTTACATGTAAA